>AJFL01000270.1:0-47282 GCA_000467735.1 Rhytidhysteron rufulum CBS 306.38
ATCCTCATCTTCATCCTCATCTTCATCCTCCTCATCCTTAATTTCAATAACCTCCTCTACAAACTTTACATCAGCCCCCAACTCCTCAAAGTGTGCAAAAACATCCAACTTCACAACCACCGCCTCCGCATCCCCAATCGAATCCGTCCACTCCACCCTCACCTTCCTCAACTCGGGTGCACTCCTCAAAACCTCACAAACTTTCCTAACCCTCGTATCCAAAAACGCATGGAATATTTCCGAGTGAACGGAGTTCCGTCGCATCCACACGGTATCCCAGATGAAAGACACGGTGACCATTCGGATGTGTTCGAGTGGGGAGAAAGGGGCGCGTGCGAGCGAGGATAGAGTTTCTTCGAAGAAGGCCATGTGTGCCATGCCGGTTGTGACGGAGATTTGGAGGATCGAGGTGTTGTAGTAGCAGTGGATCGCTTCTTGGGCGATTTGCTTGGAGACGAGGAGGAGGTGGAGGGGTGGCGGGTGGGCGGTTAGGGTGAGGATTTTGGGGACGTGGCGCCATTTGCGGGAGGTGGGGGGGTCGGGTTGGGCGGCTTCCTTCTCTTGACTTTCCCCCTTATTATCGTCGTCGTCATGTTCGGCATTATCGACTCCATCCATAACGTCAACTTCCTCGCCTTCGTTTTCGACATCGTCAAGGTTGTCATCTTCATCCAATCTGTCGTCAGAGCGAGAAGGACTTCCATAATCTCCACCACCACCATTCAGTTTAGCTTTAGCCTTCAACTCCTTGACTTCCATGCGCTCAAACCATTTCTGGATGAGCTCTTTGGGATCGAATGGACGGAGCGACACGAGCTTGTAGATCTCGTAGCGGAGCTCGATCGGGATGTTAGAGAGTTCGGGGACTCCTTTTTTGAGGTCAGGCGTGTTAGCCATTGTGAGTGCGGACGCGTAGAGAGATTATCGTGGGGTGTGGGTGAGAGTGGGTTGGGGTGAGGAAATGGAGCAGTAGGACTTGCTCAGGCAGAGACAGAGGTTGTATGATATCGGTAGAGGTTGCTCGGGTATAAGGTGTTCGAATAGAGGATGCTCAGGCAGAGGATGCTCAGAGGCTGCTTGGATACCGCGAACTGCCAACGATAGAAGAGAAAACGAGTAGCGGGAGAGGTTGTTCAGCAAAGTGTTGCGTCTCAAGGCAAAAGAAAAGCAAAAGAAAGTCGATAAGGCTGAAGAAGGTTGCCTAAAAGAAAGCAGCTTCACAAGCGAGCGTAGACGTAGTAAAATAATTCAGGAAAAGGATATGAGATAGCGTAGTGGGGTAGAGTGAGGTGGGGTGAAGGTGAATGCGACGTAAATAGCGGGGCAGCAGCGCGGCGGAAAATAATAAGTTCCATGGTAACCCAGGAAACGCGTTGAGCTCATTCAAACACGGCGCGTTGGTGAAAGTGTATGACTCGGGTACCGCGGGGTGGGAGCTTGGGTATGACTCGTTGTTCTAGGCTCCCCACCCCCACCTTGTTGGATCGTCTGGGTACGCGATTGAGGGATTGGATGAGGTGGATGTTTGACGTGCATGTCTTTGTATTAATCAGAAAATTCATTTGCTTGAAACATGCAAGCAACTAAGTAAGTCAGATTTGATAGAATATCGGGAATCACCCACCCCCTCTCATCACCCTCAAAAATTCCAAAAGCGCCAGTCAGTACCTAGGTAGAACTAACCCAAGCTACCAAGCTCCCCACCCCAAACCCATATCAGTATCCTATGAAGAATGCAAATCCACCTCAATAATCGGTCCCGCATAAGTCTTCCTCGCATAACCCAGATAATAGATAATACTGAAAAGAACCACCGATCCCGTCACCAGCACTGCATAGTTCATCGACTGCGCTGTCACCTCGATCGCCGTTGGCCAGAAACTGAAGAATATTAGAAGGCTTAGGTAACAGCATGCCACGACATTGTTCGCGACTCCTAAGAGCCCTTTTAGGCGCCAGGGCCCCCATACCAGGCTGGTTGGTAAGCGACCTGCGTCTGAGTTGAAGGATTCCAAAGTGTTGGATAGGGGGTCTGCGATGTCGCCTCGTAGTCGTCGGAAGAGGAGGAAGCCGACTGCAAGAAGGTAGGAGATGTAGAAACCTTCAAGGACTAAGGAGATGATGTCGTTGAATGCAGTGGAGTTTCCGATGTTGATCAAGGCGAGTAACGCAGAACATGCCGTTACAATAAGGATTGCAACCACTGGGATAGTCGTTCGTCGATCAATCTGAGATGACAAAGATTAGAATAACTAGAAAATGCAGGAAAGAGGAGAAACATACCATGCTGATGAATCGTGCAAACGGAAGACCGTGATCTCGAGCAAAGGACCAAGTCATTCGCGATGCCGCAGCCAAACTACCAAGAGCACTGCAAAACTCCAGGATGACAATGATGCAAGTCATGATGGTTGCACCTGCATTTGATCCTACCGCATTCGCAAATATTTGAATAAAAGGAAATGTCGTGCCACTCTCTGCTACCGCTCCGATATCAGTGGCACTGAATAGTACCGCGAAGAGCATGCCAAGGGACAAGCAGCCATTGATGAAGATACTAAGCACCATAGAGCGGGCAACGTCAGTGCTAGCATTTTTGACTTCCTCGGACATCTACAAACGTTAGTAGTTTGCCGCAGTAGAATTAGAAATCGGCTTACATGGACAGCGGAATCGGTCCCTACAAACGCAAGCGCATTGCCTTGCAAGCCGATAAAGAAGGCCAACGCTTGGCTACTCCAGTGACCACCATTATTCCAATTCGTGAAAACATCCTTGGCAGAGTTGTGTTCGGGAGTCAAGTAAACCAGAGGAACGAGGATTCCAAAGAAACCAAGAATGTGGATGATCAACACGACCACCTCGATCGCGGGAAGAGCGCGGCTGACGAAGATGTTGATCCCGACGCATAGAAGAAGAACCGCCCAAAGTAAGAAGGTGCCTTGCCACCCCGTCGGTTGATAGATTGGGTTATTCAGAAGAATGAGTGCTTGAACAAGCTGTGCCACAAAGAAAGAGGCTGCGGTGAGACCTGCAATCCAGCCGATTACAGTAAGCCAACCTATTATGTTAGCGCCCATGCTCTTGTTTTCATGAGCAAGAATCCAAACTTACCTGTCATATAGCTGAAGAACCTCTTTTGTGAGCCAGGTGCGAGTAGGCTCACCCTAATGAATGGGGTAACGAGTTAGTCAAACACCATAGAAGAAATTTTAGTAAATCAGAATGACTTTAATGCGGTAATTGCACTTGAAATAGTTGGTGGAGAAGTTTATGATAGGTAGAAAGAGAAAGGCGGTCTGGTATTTGTACCGGATGCTTACCAATGATATTGACCTCCCGCTGTAGGAATCATGGACGAGAGTTCACCAATAGCGATGAAGACAGAGAGATTGCCGAGCCACACAAGGAGGAATCCGTAAACTAGACCAGCAGGTCCACCACTGCCAAAGGGTTAGTCGCGTATATCAGATAATGATTACAGGTGAGGCTTGTTGTATGTCAACCTACTTTTCGAAGCCCAGAAATAAGACTCTAATACATGGTCAGCCACGTACTTCATTTGGAAATTTCTAACCATTCTTACACTAGTAAACTCTCCCAGGTACACATCAAACCGCAAGATAGACCAGTCATGCTCACCAGGCCGAATCGCCGCTGAATAGAAAGAATCAGTATTTGTAATTCATTTTGCTTAGATCTTCTACTTACCTTCAACACCTGCTTCTTTCCGGCTCTCGCAAGTTCATATTGATCCTTGTCACACTTGAGATCAAGCTTGAGATCCGGGACTTTTCCTCGATCATGCGGCACCTCCTCATCTAGAGTCCGCAATTCAACGATCTTATCCATGATGTTGATCAGACCAAAATCGCACAGTTCCCTAGAGAAACACCGACATAGGACTTTGGAGAGGTGTATGTGGTGATGGCGGACTGATTGAAGAATCGGAACTAGCTAGAAGGGTGGGCTATGTAGGAAATAGGACACCCTCGCTTACGTAACAGGATCACGTGGTCTTTCCGGATCCACCACTTGGTCGCTGAGCAAGGCTGGAGGGTATAATTGAGGTATAAAATCAAGGTAAGAGGATGTCAAATTAGAAATAGAGATCTGGACGTCGCTCTGATCGTAGCCCAAGCCGGATATCCGGGATGAAAAGGGATACGTGATGGTAGAAACAAGAGTGACACGGCACGCTTTATGCACGTCAATCTTGGTTGCTTCTCCCATGTGTTTTATGCACCAGATTGAGAAAAGAAACTCTTGACAGCAACGCGCTGTGGCCGACGACGAGATTCACAATGTGCGATGAGATGGAAATGAGCGGCCATTTTACCCCTCATGAGCGCAGGCAAGTCATGGCCGTCTGCATTGATGTGTGGCATTGAGGAAGGGCATGGTATGGCGCTGGAGGTCTCAGCAAGTCGCGCGAGGGGTCTTGACGTGAGCTGGTTCGACCGTGGCGTCGCACGACCTTGATAGAGAACCGGTGTTGTGCGTTGTTGTGGAATTGCTGGGCAATCTCCCTTACAGGGGCCCTTCTTCCTCGCACCGTGACCCGCCAATGGGTGCTGAACGCAGTCTGCATTTGACGCCTTAGTTCAGCAGCACAAAACGCGTCGCTGGTGGGCGGCCCAGTTCGATTCTCTTGGCCGTCGTTCGACAGAGTACACGGGAGGGAGTCTTGGCCTGGTGAAGGGCTGGGTGGCGTATCCTAATCAGAAAAGGCTCCGTGGAACGTCCAGGCTGGTGCCCGAGGATTGTGCAGCGCCCTTGGAACATCGGTGCAAGCGTACGGTGATAGCGCTGGCACCACCTGGATGATGCCAGCAAATGTGAAAGGTAGTCCATGGGACCAGAGTACAAGATAGGGTGCGCTTTATCACTCGTTGATGATGGAATCAGCTCGAAGAAGGATGATGATGGAAGCAAGAAGGTTAAGGTCGAGGTTGAGATTGGCTTGGTGGGGTCACCGGCACACTAACACTCTTACTGCTGAGTGGCGCATCACTGCTTGTGGGGGCACCCTTCCACGTGATATCGACATTCATTAGGTCCTGCATTAATTCTCCGAGAGACACAACGAGACAAGTTGAACGTGGGCGCGACAGCCAGCATCCGCCAACCTCATCCTCTCTCTCTCTCTCCCTCCGCACACTGCAGCTGCGGAGATTCATTCATGTCTCGTTCAACCTCTACATAACCCTGAACCTAGTAGCTGACTCTAACTATGTTGTGTAAGAAGGCCTGAGGTCAGATAGCGACAAAAGCCCAAGACGCCAAGCAGCACAAATCCACCGCACTCCAATCACAACTTCTCGATGCCAAACGTCTTCATCATGTCATCCGGTTCATCCCTCTCTGTCCACGCCGTGCTCATCGTCGTCGTCTTGAATATCTTGGCTTGGTTGCCTCGACTGTCCAATTCCCATTTGCCCTCCCCACTGCCTGTGCGCTCACTCGTTATCTTCACTCCCAACGTCTCCCCATCCGGCCGTTTCGGTCCGTCTGGCAGCCCCGAGTTGGAGTTCATCGATAGGGCGGATGGAAAGCCTGCTGTGGGCGAAACAGGAGTCCTCGGAGTCTTACTACTGCTGCTGCTAAGTTTGTATGTCTGGCATTCGCTCTTTCTGTATCCGTAGGTGGATGGCGTACCACGTCGTCTCATCTCATCAGAGCCATACATTCCTGACGGTATGGCTTCGAGGAGTGGTCGTAGATAAGGTACGCAGGAAGTGATGATAGTGATGCATTGAATGACTTGAGTGGTCAAGGTCCATCTCCAAAGATGGGATGTCGGGCTCAGTGACGTGAATGCGCCTGTGTAGGCAAGTTGTATTCCGGAGGCAATGATGTCGCTGTAAATGTGTGAGCGGAGCTTAGGAGATCAAACTGAGAGCAAACATACAGGAAACGGGCTCCAAAGAAGGCGACAATGGTGAATTTCTTTCCTCTGCTCATTTGCAGTGTGACGATGACATGTACCGGGTACAAAATGAGTGCAATATCGGTAAGCATGTTAATGATCGCCGTTGCCCTCCAAAATGCAGTCTTCGCATATTAGTTTGATGCATACTGCAGATCGCCACTCCGAAAGTCGGGTCTCATACCTTGTTCAAGCAGGTAGCTCTCTCACTCAAATATTTGTACGGGTAAGGAGGACTACATTCGAAAGCCGTGACGAATTCAGAGATGAGTCCCCATAAAGATATGAAGAACGCAAGAGAGATCCCAATTCTCCGGTGGGTGTCACTAGCTGTAAGTATCATCAACAAAGAAGTGATTGACAACTTTGCAAAAGTCAACGTGGGGATGTATAAGAGCTTCATCACGTATTCGCTCTTAGGTCCGGTCAGTGAACTTGGAATAAAGTTTTGCAAACAACGGGAACTTACTTTCTCGTAGACTAGTATCCGCGATCTAGACAAGGATCCTATATCCCTCCCCAGTCCATTTGCCGTCTGCATAGTCACGGCAATTCCGGAGCCGATGCTCATAGCCTTCGAAATTTGTCAATGACACTCAAGCTTGAGACGAGGACATCGACATGATGCAGCTTACCAGCGCAGCAATAACGAAGGCATCATCAATATCGAGTCGACGGCGCAAAGCTCTCTTCGTAATGAGTCGTGTCAAAACCGCAAGCCCAGAAGTAATTAGTAGAATCCAGGTGATAACATTGAGAAAAGGCCCAACATCGTGAGCGGAGCCCGGATGTCGTGTGACTGAAGGAAAGTCCGCCGTCATCGCATCTCCTTCAAATATGAATCAGAAAAGGCTTCGATGGCCGCACGCTAGCGATTGATAAACAGCTAGAATGTAAGAAGTTTCAAGAATGGTATCGTCGAGGCGCATGGCTTGAAATGTAAGTTAAAGGCTCCCAGCTCACAGCTTTACAACGCGCTCAAAGGTTTCCATACATTTAGAGAGGCAGAGGGGAGACTGGTCGGCGATTGGGTGTTGCACACGCCCAAGTTGATGATGCAAGGACAGAATAAAATGGCCAAGCGCGATACTTTTGTGTGACGTTGCGCGGGTAAAATGTTTGCATTGCAGCTTTCGGTACCGCCCTGTACAACGTCCAGTGAAGCACGGAAAATCGATGAGGGGAACTCAGGTTTCCCGGTTGCAAGAAACGTACATCTGCCACCCATTTTCATTCGCTGTCTAGGCTGGTCAACAAGGAGGCATCGGCATCGGGCCGTCCGTGTACGACTATGGCGCACTTTCGGTTTGCTTAGATGGGAGTCGATCTATTGGTCACAAAGCCTAGAAGATTATTCAGTGGAACGTATCATACTTATCCTATCATTTGACACTTCCCTAAGCGACCTCACATCTTGGAAGGCCTATACCAGTCCTCGAAGAGTTTACGGTTGTTGTACAAGGTTATCTAGACAATACGAAAGCGAGATGAAGAATCAAGGCCAATGTGTTCCTTTCGCTACATGGCTTATGTTTTCAGAGTGAAGAGATGCGTGAAATCGTCGGTATTGATAAAGAAGAAATTATATTGGATTTGAAGTGTCGACCACTAATGAACCGTGACCTCCGCAAGCTATCCTCGCGCAAGGATTCCGAAAGCACTCAGAATAGCCTTAAAAATATGCCAGAAATCCGAAAGACGGCACATATGCCACGATTTGATTCTAAAAGAGCCACAAATGCTTGAGTGTTGACGAGGATGACCATGTTTTTTCAACGGGAAGGTATCGTGCCGAGGGCACAGTCGTCGATTTAGTCTGCAGCCAAACTTTAAGGAACTGACACAAGGTCCTTTGCTTCGAGGTTCATGGGGGTTGTTCTTTTACCAGCGATATTCACTGGGTCCCCAAGCTCGGCATCCAATTCGGGTGCATGCCGAAGGTTCATTAACGATGTGTTGATAGGAACTGATCTACACCCCGAGGCAAGGATTACTAAGTGAATGGCTTTAAAATAAATTATGAGTACTTACAGGGCAAGCATGGAAAGACCGAATGTTGAAAGTAGGTATGAAGTGACGCGCATGGTGGATGGTTCAGATGTAAATCCCGTCTTCTAAATCAGTGGAAGCCCATGAAGAATACTAGCGTGAGACTTACTGTGGTGCTAGTATGATGTTGAAACTGAATCTGAGTCGACCAGATGGTGTTGTCAGTGAGGAGCGTAGCTTAACATAAATGCCAACGACTTGCCTCAAAGACTCATGGTCCGAACATTCGAGCTTTGCAGAAGGATTCTTGTGCCACATGATGGAACGTCTCGCTGCTTCTTACCACCAAAAGGCATCTTTGAGATCGAGACCGCCATCTCGGATGAAATTTCAGGCTGGTTTCGGTGTCGTATGACAGCAAATGACCCAGCACGTGACTCGATGCAAGCTAAGTGAAAGTACATAGATCAACATACCAATCCCTAACTTGCTTGGAATGCACAACACCATCCAGGGTTTCTGAGCCCTATAACAGACAGCTACAGCCTTGGAAGGGATGTGAGCCTTGTTGGGGAAAAGATTCGCAAAGGCGCACCCGAAATCGCCGAGTTACATGAGTGCAGCCTTTGACCATACGTCATATAAGGGAATAAACCAGCGGGACAGCATGTTGTGTAGCAAGATATGACAATTTATGCTACAATTATTTCACGCTTTCAGTAATCTTTGTCCTCGCATTGTTTGAGATAGACTTTATTGGGTTCCGATAAGACCACGTCTTCCAGGGTTGCTGCAGTACCTAATTTTGCGTTCGAGATGGTGTAAGGGGGCACTAGTCGCCACCGATCATTTTGCCATCCTTTTCCTTGTACGGATCCTGATGCCCATGGATAGCAAAATACGACTTCATGATTGACAAATATGGAGACTCGTCTGAACAAAATGCAAAAAGCTCCAGAGTTTTGGTGGCTACCCGGTAATCGTCAAACTTGTGACACGCATTTTGGTCTGGCTGTTTGGCCCAAGCCAGCAGTTTCTCCCAGCTCCGACATTGTCGGATTTGACCATCTCCGATGAAATGGGCTTTTGCGGCGGGCATCGGAGTATCGTCAGCCATGCACATGACATCTTGTCGTAAACCGTCCAAACAATGAAAGAGATGGTCAATCGGGATCTTCTCCCCCTTTTCGTCCTCGGTGGAAACGATCTGTTTACGTAGTAGCTTCTGGGGAAGTGGTCAGCTTATTTTGAATAAGCACATCATGTGCTAGCGTAGTTACCAGGCAGTGCAGGTCATGCAGGCCTTTGATATAATAAACGCTGCGTTCCGTATCCCAAGGAAAGCGAGTGGACGGGGCAAGTCCATGGTCTCTGACATAGTCATCTGACAGAGCAATGGCCACAGGGTCAGTTTCAATGTCGTCCCAGGCCTGGTCTGCGATGCTCTGGTTGGTTTTTGGGTCCCAGTAGATTGTATGCGAATGATATGCGATGGGCGTATCAAACTTGAGCTGGGCTGGAAATGTGAGCTTATACCTCCCGGGATCGGGAAGCGACATACCATAATAACTTGGGGACTTTGTCAAGTCGCAGTCGCCGCCCCTTGGGAATTTGAATTGTTGAAGAAGGAATGCGAAATTAAGTGATATAGAGAAGAAAAGGAGAACCAGAAGAGTGTAAAGGCAACAAACACGTAAAATTCTTTGGTATGGTGGTCTGCATTCGGTTGAGTGATCCTGCTCAGCTGTAAGATTTTCTTCTTCGCTTATGATGATGTATTGATGAGAGGGATTTTTCCTGCTGCATTTCTCCATCGTAAAGTAGGCTGGAAGTGGGAAAGATTGCGGGAAAATTTTCGAGGATGACTGTGAAGCTTAAGACGCAAGGCCATGCGAAGACTGGAAGGTGGAGCATTGATAGTATCCGATATGGAGTATTGATTCCAAACTTCAGGACTCTGCAGTCATCACACGTCGCGATGCCTGCAGTCACAGGGGATGGATTGCGATGCCTGAACTTGGCAACATCTTGTGACAGGCGATATCTGCATGTTGAGGGCGGAGATGAGCGACAGTGAATGTGTCTAGAACAATTCCAACAATGTTGTCCTACAAGTACAACGAAGATGTAACAGTGAAGGAGATTTGGAGGTAGAAGTAAGGTATCAAGGGGTGACACGTCGTTTAGGAACTCGGCGGCACACTAAACTCAACCGAGCGGCGCTAGTCCCGATCGAGAACCGTGTTATATCCCAGACCCTTCCTCGCTTTTCCCCCGTCACACTCACTCTCAAGCCATGGAGAATAGCCACATGATGGACGCAAACATGATGGGCCACCACTGCATGAGCAAGGAGAAAGAGAAGGCTGTCAAAGTTAACGAGGTCCAGGTAGACGATGCCCGAGTGGACGAGTTTCAGGTATACGAATATCCAGATTACGTTGACAGGGTGAAGGAGAACCAAGCGATTAATGAAAAGGAAGACGGCGACAGTCTCTTTGAAGATGATGATAGCCAGGTGTTCAAGGTCAAAGTAGGAGACATCCTCCTAAAAGAACACCAAAGCGACCACGATCAATCCAGCCACGACGGAGCCGACCAGTATCAAGCAGACCATGACCAAACTTCAGACCCATTTGAGGATAATCAAAACGAAACGAACCTGTTGGAAAAGCCGCAAGCAGGGATCGAAGTGCATCATGAACCAGCCATCCAAGACCAACATCCGCACGTCAAGGAGACCCAATTACTCAACACCCAATCCGCTTCCCCTTACAAACTCAAAAAGATCACCACTCTCACCGATCTATCCGCCTGCATGGAAGTAATATGGCAAGCCAACTACGTTCCCTATGATCCCGTCTTTCAAATATTCTGCCCAGTTTTCGGTCCCCTCTCTTCAGACCGCCTCGCATCCTTCTCCGAATCCAAGGAACGCTTCTGGTCGAACCATCTCAATGACCCCTCAAGCAATTGGTATGCAGTTCAGGATAAGGTGAGCGGAGAGATTGTAGGATGCTGTCAGTGGCAGGTTCACGAACAGAATCCATTTCGAGATGGGGTAAAAGGGATTGAAGCGACATGGTGGCCCGATGGCCAACACAAGGAGTTTGCGGAGAGGATCTTGAACACGATTTATAGGACAAGGGGTATTTTCATGACAAGACCACACTCAGGTAAGGAATCCCCTCAATACTGCTACATAACCACATTAACACCCCAAATCAGCCCTCAACTGGATGGCAGTCGTCCCTGCTCACCGTGGTAAAGGCGTTGGTGATATGCTCATGCGAGTCGGCACAATTGAAGCCGAGAAACGCGGCCTCGAGATGTGGATGGAGGCTTCGGCTATGGGAAAACGACTTTATCTCAAACATGGCTTCCGTGTTTTGTTCACCATTGGTTACGATACCTATAAGCCGGATGCTGATGGCGAATGGTTAAAAATAGAGCACGAGCTTACTCCAGCGCCCTTCAGTGCCATGTGGCGACCGGCGAACGGGGTTTGGGAGGGCACGAAAATGCCTTGGGAGCTTAGTCGGCTTTGAATCCAAGGCTCTCGGTCGTTTCTAGGTCTAGATGAGGGTTATGAAGATGAGTCATATGGGATAGGAGTCATGTCCTTTCCACTTACCTTGAGTTTAGAACTATACCTATATCTGTCAGTATACCAAGCTAAGTTGTTCTTATAGTGCTAGGAACATATTACTTACTGCATATATAGTCCACGCATATGCCTCACGACGTATGGCAGACACCGATAATCTAGATGTTAGCATTACATGTATTCTCAATCAACCTTTCCTTGTTTCGTATAGGTCAGGCATCCATTTATTCGGGTACTCAATTGAAGCTGCATGCTACTTGATCTGACATGACAGTTCAGTTGATCCAGTGATATTAGATAACTTCCGATCACAGGCACAGGCTGTCATTCAAAATTGGTTGCTCATTTAACCTTCGCAATGTTCTCAGTGTAATCCATCTGCTTGCACCGTGCAGCCATCAACCTCTTACGAGGATTGACCCCAAAAATTATCTTTCAACTCCCTCAATTCCTTCCGCTGTTTATACAGCCGCACAAATTCCTTAAGGCTGTCCTCCCGCGAATCATCTTCATCATAATCTTCCACCACATCCCTAATTTCCACTTGTCGCATAATTTCAATTAGGTCACGCCACTCCTTTTTAAACCTTTGCGCTGTGCGTCTCTTTTCTAGCTCTTCCGACCTTTCTTTTCGAAGCTGTTCTTTGCTGCACCCGTCTATCCTTGCAGCCAATGTCATTTGACTTCCTGCATATTCCACTGACACAGGAGGAAATCGCATGTTCAACTCAGATCTGCATCTTGAGCAGGCATTTCTCTTCCAGTATGCCTCGTGTGCGGGGTACATAGCTACCGTTCGGCGACAGGAGAGGCATATGCGCCAGAAGACCTCGTCTGGTTCTATAGGGGGGTTCATGTCCTCCTCTTCATTGTCGTCTCGGTGGCCCGATTGGGATAAGGGTTCCGTAGGCATATTGCCTGAAGGCGAAGCCTCACGTCTTGGTCTTTCTAGTAGTGTTCTAGGCATCCAAGGAAGTTGCCGTGGTCTAGGATGTGCGTGGTAGGGTGTCCGAGAACGATATCGCCGCCTGATGCGGGATGTGTAGTCATTTAGTGGTGACGTGTATCGCCGCCGAGATGATATTATATGAAACGCGTTACGAAGTTGTGCATCGACTCGTGCCAATTGCTGGGGTGTAGGTGATATTGGCAATTCAATTAGAGACAGTACCGATGATGCCTGAGAAGGCAATCTGCGCTGATGTATTGGAGTTTGGGGTAAAAGCGAATACCGCCCATACTCGCTGGATGGCAGTCGTGGTGATCTCGAACGATTGCTCAAAGTGAGAGAGGATACTCGGCTACTTAAGTAGGAACTCCGTTCAGAATAAACACTATCCTCGCGACGTCTTCGGTCTTGCACACGCTGAGGGCTGGCTGAGCGGTATGAAAAGTTACGATTGATTGGATCACGGGCAAATAGTGCTGAAGGGAGTCTCAGTAGGCGTCGTGGAGATTGGAGTGAATTTGAAAAGGGTCCTCGAGGAACTGGCATCCTTAGAGGTATTGGCATTGCAATGCAGTGGGTCGGTCGATGGGACTTTGAAGTTGAATGAATTTTTACCCTGGGGATCTCGTGCCCTAGACCTAGTGAGTGCAAGCGGATTCGACCGTGTTCCGTGGCAAATATCTCAATGATAATGGATGAATTTATAAGGAGGTGATCTCGACTTGTTCCGAAGCCTCGGTTGATGAGGAAGAGAATGTTCGCTCTTTCGGTGCCGAGACAATATGTCTAAGTGGATAGATTTATAAAAATTCCGATTCCCCTACTTTAGTAGGAGACTTGTTAGTATGCCAACGGAGTGTGACTGAAACCAAGTGAGATATCGCTTAGTAGAAGCGGAGCGCGGAGGCAGGCGCAACCAAGTCCAAGGCATTCTAAAGTTAGAAGGACGTGTCTTCACCCTCTTAACTTTAGGGCTTAAATTATAATGTAGAAGGAGGTGAGCTGCTTGAGTACAGCACTTTTCCAACGTTGCGATACTGTGCTTGAAAATGATATCGATATGGTAATAGGTGAATGTTATTCGTTAGACTCCTAAGCACCCACATTATTGGCTGATAGTAGTAGACCCGGCGATCCCCAACCTGTAGTTTATATCCCATATTCTGATGTACAAGAGTTCTAGAACCCTCATCCATCCTGTCGCACAAGTACGACCCTAGCCTGCAACATCCAAACTTCAAGCAGTCTATGCATCAAGTATCAAACACCTTCATCCACCTAAACTCCGATTCCGCTCCTTTACAATTCCCGCAAATCTCATGATCGCGCCCCTTATAAAGCACCAATGGCCTATTTCCCGGCGGTTTCAATAACACACTCTCCAACTAGTGGTCGGGAAGCCATCAGAGCGTCACACCGACAACACCTCCGCAAGGACCACGATCTTGGGTTTGCGATCCGAGAAACTGTTTGTATCGAAGTGCCGATGGGACCCGAGACGATCGGGCTATTATCGTATGATGAAGTAAATATGCCCATATTGAACATGTTGAGGTTTTGGTTTTGAGTATAGTGAATCTTGGATAGGTGCAGGTACGTGGACGTTGGACAACGAAGACTATTGATTTTGAGCCGCAGAACAACACTCTTGAATTCACACTAGGAGATCGTGGTACAACCAGTGAATTTCGACCCAGATCTGAAACACGATCTAAGGTGATGGCGAATCTCGCGCGAACGTTCACGTACCACATCAGAGCGCCAGCAAACAAGCCAGCACTTAAATAACCACTACCTCTCGTTTGCGATCTTCCACATTCTCACCACCATATAAAAGCAACGATAGTCCCCCACGTCCTACCTCCCTTCCACAAGACGCAGATCTCCAAATCCAATAGGTTCTAAAAAGCTAAATCGCAAGATCCTCAAACTCCATAGGTTAGAAAAAGCCAATAGGCCATCGAAACCTCAAGATTCCAAGATCCAACATTTCCATAGGCCATAAGAACTCGAGATTCAAGACACATAATCAAACACTGAAAAGGTCGATGAGTAATTACCACTACTACCCATCTTCACCTCCACCTAAGCAACCTCCGCCTCGCAATCCGAACCCGAACCCGAATCCAAAACCAAACCCTCAACCGCTACCTAGTTGGTACAGATGCTGTGGGTGTGGATTGGAGTTTATGGAGGAACTTAAAGGGCAGAACTGTTGGAAGTGTGCTCACCAGAGGGGGGCATGTTGTCCGAGGTTGAACTAAAGAGCCTGATCTTCAATGATTGATGTAGAGGATGACCTGATTGCATAAGAGATGCTGAGGGATTGAAAGACATCGATGTGTTTGATACTCTTTACCTGTGGAACTTCTATTCATGGTTCCATAAATGGCATACATGGCGTTAGGAGAACATCTGTACGATTCGATATCTCAATGGGAATTGTTTTCATGGACATTATGGCAGCATGGGGTATTATCGAAACAATGGAAGAGATAGAGTGTGTGGAACTATGAGCATAGTTAACGATGTGGGTTGTCTTCCATGTTGATTATGTAATACGAGAAAGGGGACGTGTAGATAGAGACTTTGTATGACAGGGTATGTATTGAAGACATGGATAGCATCATCAAACCCATCACATATATTTGCATATATCAGTCACTTTCAAACCACGCATCACACCAAGGATAGAAGAAGCAACACTTCATTCAAACTTCTCAAACATTCAGGATATCTCAAACTTGCATACAAAAGAATCATCAAGCCCACAAAACGAAATCCCTTCATAAAAGAATTAAACCCCACTGCTACAAAAGAAAAACATCACATCAACCACTCATCCCATACATAAAGAGACCTCTCAGCCTAGTTACCACTACCCTTCTTCCTCAACTCCTCCAACATCTCCTCAAGCCAATGCTGCAACGCCTCCCACCACCCCTCCGGAGGATTCTCAACGGGCGGAGGAATCGGAATAGGCCCCCTGGTAGGTCTGGGAGCACCCCCCGTCGGCGCAGGAGCCGGCCTGGTCGCCGTAGCAAATGTTGTCGGCGCAACGATAAACATAGGGGCCGTCCCAGTACCAATGC
The DNA here is from genome assembly GCA_000467735.1 of Rhytidhysteron rufulum CBS 306.38. NCBI lineage: Eukaryota > Fungi > Ascomycota > Dothideomycetes > Hysteriales > Hysteriaceae > Rhytidhysteron > Rhytidhysteron rufulum. The sequence goes on from AJFL01000270.1 coordinate 15,567, forward strand.
CAACACCAACGGTTCCCGTAGGTACAAGAACAGGTGCAGTGCCAGTTCCCCCGGTAGCGAACGCAAGATTCTGGTTATGTTCGGCTCGGCGGTGCGCTTTGGCGATGTAGGCACCGGGAGCCAGTTGAGGGGCTTCGAGGGCGGCGGCGCGGGGGGCGAGGTGGTAGTTTATGGAGAGGGTTGGGATGCTTGGAACTGTGGGTTGGGGGTTGGGTGCTGTGCCTGTGGGGGCGATGATGCCTGTTCCCCCTGTGGCTCCGGTGGCTCCTGTTGCTCCTGTGGCTCCTGTGGCGCCGGTTGCTCGGAGTTGGTAGTGGGGGTGGAAGGGTTCTTTGATATGTGTTAGATGGTTAAGCTTGTGGAGTGATGTTTTGACTTACCTGCTACAGCTACTGAGGCTGCTGTGAGGAGCAGTAGTGATTGCATGTTCGGCAACATCGTGTAAGGTTTTTTGATATCTATTCGAAAGACCAACAACGAACAAGAACGAAGGATACAAAAGTGAATGACAAAAGCAAAAGGCACCTCCTGCGTAGCAGTTGAAAGACGAACAAAAATTCCGGCGTGCACCACACACAATAAATACCCAAACCACCACTTCAACCAAGACAAAAAAACCCAAAAACCCTCCGACATAGATTAAGTTTTCAAGGATACCATTTAATATCTCGCACAGCACCATGCCACGATTTGATATTGAATCTTCCCCATACAATCCCACACATCACTTTCTACATCCCGCAGTTGGACCTGACGATCGCGATGTGTCCTTCACCCCTGGTATCGCGATCTTGGCCCTCGAAACCTGGCTCACACCTAGACAATCCAGAAGCTTTGATTCGCAACAGGATTGGTCAAAAGGAACCCAATAGCCTGTTAGGGCGACAAACTACAGATATGCTGCATGATCATAATGTATGACAATTTGCGTCCGCGAATAGGAATTTTTCAAAGATGCTGGCATGGTTGTTTCGAAACGGGTGGAGTGGATCAGCCTCTCTCTCGAGCTTTCTCTCCTTTATCTAGGGTTTAACTAACTACCCGCCGGAGAATGCATGCAAGCCTCCCGTCGTGCACCTAAGAATTCAACAAAACATGACGAATTTATCCGCGTGCAGATTCATTTATCTCCTGCTTAATAGCTCTTGGCGAGAGCAAACCACCGTCGCTTAACTTACTCCCTGCAGCAACATTGATAACGACTATTGGCCACATTTCCTCAACATTGAAACATTGAACTACATGGTAATCTCTGCTATCCCATACACAACACTTATCGACCCTCCTATTCTAGAATGAATGCCTGAGACTGGCTTTGAAAATGGAAGATAGCTAGGTCACGTGAGAGTGATGGGTGACAATTTTCATGCATGCAAGAAGCAAACCAGAGGTTTTTGGGGATCAATACATCATGCCTTGAAAGAAAAGATTGGGCGTACGGCTAATGAACTAGCATGAAGAAAAGGCTATTCACTGGTGTTGAAGCCATTTTTCAGTCCGCCCTGTCAACATCGTGATGAGTGCTGTCATGCTCTTAGACAAGTTCCTCGGCCGGGCAGCTATGGGGATATATTATATTGTACAGTGGGTCCAATGTCATTACTTCGATCGAGCTAGCCGGTCGCCTTTCTGCCATTTCGAAATTTCTACCAGCTCATAGGTGGATTTAAGCGGTGGAAGTTATTATTAACCCGAAGCTACTGTCAACGATGGATAAGACGGGACAGAAATGTCGCGAGCATGGTCGAATTTGATTTCCCCTAAAGCATAATGATAGGCTCGCATCAATTTCCCGCGGTGTGCGATTGCAAAAAAGGCCAAATGCAGCATCATATATATAAATGCTGGGGTATCGGAGAAATTCATCTAGCCGCCGTCCCGCGCTTGCAGTTGCATGAACAGAAGTTCGCAAATGTCTCGGTGAATTAATCGCATGTTCATTTAGAGAAAATATAAACTGGCAGTTTGAAGGATGCAAAATATATCTTCCATGACATGTCCGGCTGAAAACTCGTTGAGGAAAAGCAACCGGCCGCATGTCGGTCTCAGAATTATAGCCGATATGTCAGTGACGATTACCTGAATGTTCCAAAGACCACGGCTTTGCCAGAGGCATTTTCCTCCTCGAGTAAAGCTTTCTCGAGCATGAGGAGGAGGTGCGAGGTTCGAATGAGAAGTTCTAAGTTGAACAGTTAGTGAAAACTGCTGACGGTTGGCGTTTAAATTTGCAGCATTTCCCCTTAAGCCAATGATATAATGCTTCTCTGCCCATTAGCAGTCCTGGATAAGGGGATAGATTCCCTTCGATGCATGGGACCAAGTTCGATAGTGGCTTATGGAGAATTCAACCATATTCTCTCATTGAACGTCTGAGTAGTGTGGGGATGTACTTTCTCTGAAACGTACCATCATATTGGATTTCATAGCTCACGGGCGTGTCCTCATCGATCAAAATCATGATCGGCGCATCTCTTCTCAATTTCCGTTCTCTAATAGTGAACCGGAAGCCAGTATGTTTTGCCGTACTAACCCAAGCAATTCTTTCATCATCCAAGTCATCTTGCTCCACTTCTCTTATAATTTCTTTTCCTTTTCCCACCTCTTCAACCAACTCTTCATTCTGCACCAAAGTGGGGTTTTGAACCTTCTTTGACATTCTTTTTAACCAGTCTTTCCAAACTCTCAACACAGCCCCTTCTTCTAGAGCTACAAAATATGTATACCGCCTTTTCTTGCTGTCCGGTGCAAGTTTCAAGAGGCAATTGACGCAGAGCTGGGTAAAGGACTCATGTCCTTCCAGACTTACGGTTTGTTTGACCGCATCATCGCTGCCCCAGATCTCCTTTTTTTCATTTGAAGATGATGGATAGGTTCGACTGCCAGGCACATCACCTGCAGGGTGTTTTCGAATAGGCTTTGCACCAATATCTACCTCCTGTCTGTGCGGACGAAAGCGTGAATACAAATTACGTAAGCCACCCAGTCGACCTATAAAGTTCGGGTCTGTCTCATCCACATTGCTGTAGGCGTCCAAACCCTCAGTGCCATGGTATGTGCAATAAAGTCGAGGTTCCGTCCATTTCGCCGAAGGTTGGTAACATTCGAGAAGGAGGGATTCGTCGTTGAGGGTCGCGGCAATTGTAAGCCTAGTATGCAGTATGCGAAGAATTATGGCATAGAATCGATGTGATACAACCGTAAGAAGGAGTAGCTCTGGGGTCGGGATAGGTGTGAAAATGTGCAGCAGAACCTATTGACGATGCGATTAGCTACTTGTGTAAATATTCCAAGGAATGACTGACAGTACCTCATTGGGAAGATTGTACAGGTGGCAGGTTGCCATTGAGATGGTTGTGGTTCGGATAAGGTGTGTAGATTCAGAGGTGAAGGATGAAAGGATGCGGTGGAAATAGTAAACGGAGATAAATGATAAGCTCTGGGGAATGGATTTCGTCATAACACACGCTAGACCATATTCGTCGTAAGGTACCGCAAGCGCGGGATAAAATACAAAACAAAACATCGCGCTTGCCAACACTGGAACAACATCCTCATCTCTATCGCAACTTCACTCCAACGTTGCATGTTCGCCGTTATTCACAATAACATTCAAGTTGTATTCGGGATTTCTTCATGTTGACCAACTGTCTTCCCTTATAGTCAATCGTGATACGCAATGCAAAGATTCGCCAAAAACAGGACCATCAGTCCTCTACACGGCGCAAATACAGGCATCAATCGTCGAAATGCTGAAACTCTGAAGGTCGGGGTTCCAGCGACGGTACTAGATTCCCGGGATCAACGTCGACAGCAGCCATTACATCAAGGAGTTCAAGTCGATCCTCATGCGGGCCGTGAGAATCTATCTAATGCCGCGAACCAGTATGCTCAGCAGCACTTGAGACCTAGACCCGGACATGGTGGCTGGGATACCGATGTGGAAAGCTTAGATACAACAATGCATTCCCAAAACGGTCTTGTATTCGGAAACAATCAAGCTGCCGAAGACGATGAGCAAGTGGAGGAGGATTACGAGGAAGACGATGACATGGAACAGGATATGGGATTGGGTATGACCGAAGCGCAGCTTGATGCAATTGCCGCTGAGGACCCAGAGAGATACGACCGACTTCGACAGAACACGATGAATTACGTGAATAGAAGCGGGCTATCTGGACTTTTCGAAGGAGATCAATCATATCCAACCACCACATCTGGGAGACCTGAGGAAGAGCCTGAGGATTTCCCATCCGAGCAGCCTGAAAGAAGATCATCCACGGCATTCCAAAATTATCCCCCCATTCATGACGAACCTCACCGTTCATCGAGTGAACCTCCTGAAGTTCAACACCCGAACCCTGTGCACGCTCTGCACACACAAGGTGCTATTCTTCGCGATAGGAACCGCTCCGAAAACGCCGTTACTCAAATGCAACCACCTCCCCGTCGCGAGATCAACAGACCTCAGCCTACACAACCCATCCCACCTGCCCAACGTCCTCAACCACTACCCCACACTCACGACATCAAACGCGAAACCCCATATTCCAACATCAACCGACCCATTCCCATCAAAACCGCCCCCATTCCACACGACCTACCCCCCAAAACCACCACCCCAACAACCAGCTTAGCAGCCCGTACACGTCCCTCAAGCAACGCCAACACCGAAGTCCCACCATCCAGCCCAATCGAAGACTACGACCTTCAAATCCTCTTCACCCTACCCTACAGCACCCTCCAAACCGAAGATTTCGACCACCACCCGCGCCACAAGCCCTCCGTCCTAGACGACGAAATGGCGCAAAAGCCGCTCTCAGAGCGTCTTCCCTGGGTGCAACAGCACCTCGCCCCGGAAGACCAAGACCGCTTCTTCAGCTCGCTTTCAGCGGCTGAGTGGGAAGAGGCTGGGGATTGGTTCCTTGATCGATTCGGGGATGTCTTGAAGAAGATGAAAGAGGCGAGGAGGGATAAAAGGGAGATGGCTGTGGGGTTTGAGAGGGAGGTGCGTGGGAGGAATGATGATGTTGCGAAGAGGCAGCGGTTGGTGGAGAAGGCGATGGATGATATGAAGGTTCATGGGCAGGGGTTGTTGCCTAGGACGCCTAGGAAGCAGGATTAATCGGGGTATTGGGATTGGGGCATGGAGGTTGTATCTGACCCTTTCTAAGGGATTGATGATCGATACGACGGTAAGTATGGAGTTGGGGATTCGATATTTACCGTGTTTCCTATGAGTAACACCTGGGGGTTTTCTTACGGCGTAATATACCCTTTTCACACACGTTCATATTCTCTAGCTAGCAACGAATCTATGAGATATACTTGGCCATACCCTATATATACGTAGAGCATACTCTAGCTATAGCCACTTTGCCACTTTCGTGAGAGAGCTTATCACCGTACTACTAGTAAACAACACTAAACCTGCAGAAGAAATTTGCTGACCCCAAAAACATCGAGAACGACATCTTAGGAAGAAAATAGAATTGTCATAAAATTCGCATCTATATGCAGAATTTTCTAACGATGAAGCCTTCAGATTACTATAAAAGAATCCAGCCAACGCCCAAATCTCTTCTCATCGCAATGGTATCATAATCGTCATATCATAGAGCAGGCTATGCAATGTAGAATACTTACCAACTCCCCAGTACACCAAAGAAAAGAAGGAAAGAAAAATGGATTTCGGACTATCTCAACACGGAAAAATCAGTGTACATCATGAAAGCGCCGGTTTGGTTCCTGGTGCCCAACTAGGCTCCTTATTGATGCTTTCCCAAAACTCGACTCGGTCTTGCAGGACTTGTGCGGCCCATTCCTTCACCTCAGGCATTTTGATCTTGGTGGAGACCCACGTGAACTCTCCTAGGTCGATCTTGCCCTCTTGGGATCGTTCGTACTCGAGCATCTGCAGGATTAGCTCCATCTTGTCGATCTCATGCACGAAGTGCGCCTCCGCAGTTTGGTCGTCTTCGTATTCTTGCCATACAGCCTTTAGATCTGCTCCGTTGACCCCGTTGTTGTATTTGCCTAATAGGTTCTTGGAGATGTAGTCCATTGCCTCAGTCTCGCGTCGGGACTTTTCTTCCTTGCTGATCCCGTCTACGGGGGTGATATCGCCGACCAACGCTTCTGCCATATCGTGGATAAGGGCCATTTTTGTGCAGCGAGGGATATCGAGCTTGGAGGTAAGGGAGGCCGGGGCTAGCATGGTCAAAATGGACATTCGGTACATGTGGTCGGAGATGGATTCGCCGTGGTCAAGCCCGAACCGACACCATCCAGCACGCTTAGTGGTTTTCAGGCGTTCGACGAGGTGGAAGAATGGGACAGGGGAGTTTGTGTTTTCTTGGTATCGGGACGATATTCCTGACAGCACTGGGGTAACAATGTTAGTTGAGAATGTACGGGCAACAGGTCAAACAAGGGAGCATGAAGATGGAGGCGGGGCATACGGGACTAGACGTCCGCCGATAACCTACCACTCTCAACAGTCCAGGCATGTCCATTCGTGTTGTTTTGGGAGAGGAGACCTGAGTCAGGATCTGGAGACGTTAGTACGAATGGAGAGGCGTGATCGACTATGGGGTTTACTGACTGGGAGGGCCGCTGGTCTGGGGAGCGTCGGTGGATTGAGTCATGTTGGCGATGGTAGAGGAGAGAGGCCAATTGGAAGGGGATGCAAAAAGGAGAGAGGAAAGATGAAAAGAAGGGCGGGGAGGAGGGCGTATAAGAGGAGGTGGAGGCGGTGGCTGAGGGTGAATGTTATTTGGGCGCTGGAGACAACTGACAAACAGTGAACGTGGGATTTGTCGCACGGGCCCCCACACCGCCTTTCGTCACTACTGCAAGGGGTTCCCTGTCTAGCGCACGAGCTAGGCACGGATTGGGACGAATGGTTCATGCAGCGCCAGCAGCTCTCTCGGTTATGTTACGGGACATCGGGAGTAGCGGGCTGGCTGGGCTTGGGCTGTTGCTCGAGCATCGACCACAGCAAAACACCTGCACTGCTCCATTCACCGCTCTCTGCCATGCTCGTCCTCCGCCCCCCTAATTCCCACAACCTACCGCCCTCGACCAGAGATGCATATGGTTTCTCCAAAAAACTAACAATGTCTCGCTCAACTACCGCCGCCGCCACCACAACAACGACCGTAAACATACCACGGAGCTTGTCGGTCAGAACTACAGCCTCAGCCGGACAGCCCGCAAACGTCAAACTTTTCCTAACCAACCTCCGCTTGCTCGATCTAGACTTGCAGCCAGATTGGCCAAACATTACTATCCAAACCTTCTCCACCAAGAATCCAGACCAGAAGAACCGCATCAAGTGTGTTGAATGGGCATTGTTTCGTTTGTTTGAGATATGGGACCCAGAGGAGACACGCGAGGTATGACACAATGGGGCTATATTCGGACAGACCTAAGCTAATGCAACTACGCAGAAACTACAACCATTCTTCCCGCCTCTCGAGCCTTTGCAGTCCCTCAACCTCCGCGGTGCCCTTTATCGGTGCCTGAACGATTTGAAGAAGAATGGGGTCCTCGGCCGAGAATCCGTCCTGCGGAAGACAATGCTGGATGAATGCAAGGGCGAGAAATTCATCGAAATACTCGCAGTATTCTCCAATGCCGCTTTAAAGAAGACAATTGCGGTAGGGAAACAGACAAATCAAAGTACCGCCGTTGTACGGACTCTCGCTACAGCTCCCTCATTAACTCTTAAGAACCAAAATTCATTGATCCCTCTAGCAATCGCCCATAAAGCCTCACTAAGATGCCTCTTGCGTAAGAAGGAGGAAAAAAGAGCGAGATATGAGGAGTTCTCACGGTTGCTAGACCAGAAAGTGGAAGAGATAAACCGGCGAAACGAACAATGTCTAGCAGCATCCAGAGCACAGCAATCCGCAATGCTCCAACGTGAAATGGTAACAATGAAAAAGCAATTGCGGGAGAATTGGATTGGAAACACCAAATGGCTGGACACAATGCTCCATGGTGATGATGCACAGGCCGGGGAAGCGTTTCTACACGAAGCATTCCATCGCGTTTGGCGAATGGTGGAGAAGGGAAGACCTTTGCAGGATGATGACACCCAAACTGGTCTCCTGGAGAACCTAGATATTAGGGTCAATGAACAACGCCTACGCCTTCAGAAATGGAAGTCCTTCCACGCTCAGATGAAGAAGGATGTGGTGTCCAAACCCCAGCAGCCTGCGCCGCAACCTTCAGACACCCGTCAAGCCGATATTACATCACAGTTTAGTGCCCATCTTCAATTGCAGATGAAGGCTCCGTCCTCTGATGCAAAGAAAGAAACACTGGAGCCCACCGAGACGATATACGACGGTATTATTGCAGAGATGGAGGCGAATTTAATTGAGGCGTCCAAGGCAAAGCGCGACCGGACGGCCCTAAAACTTTCGCGACGACGCTCTTCTTATAGTTTATCTCGATCTCCTGTACGACGACGGCGATCATCAGTGGCCGAGCCCGCTTCAAAGAAGCCATTGAATCATCCTTTCGGGGACAATGCTCCAAAGTTTGCCCCTCCCGTACCATTGAAGCCAGCATCTATGAAACGAATCTCTATCTCGCCAGAGACACACATGAACACCCCCCTTCTTGAATCTGAAGCAACGCTTGTCGCGAACACCATGGGGTCGTTACGTCCACCATTGCCATCTTCTGAACTTCCATCTTCTGAGCCTCTAGAACCCGCAGAAGAGCTGGAGGCACCAGAGGCACACACAGACGATGAGGAATCTAACACACACGGTGTGCCCAGCATCGATTCCGTACTTCAACCTTCTGAGCCACCTACCCCAGATTCGCCAGCTCCTCCGTCTCCCAGCCTTCTGTCAGAGCCACCAGTCGACTATGAAGATGAACTTGCCGCACAGATCATATCCTCCATTGGTGACGCCACACCTTCTCCTGTTAAGAGGCAACCCCGCCAGTCGTTAATGGAACGTACCCGGATGTCCATGGCCCGTACAAGCAGCATCTTCATTGAGCCACCATCTCCAATAGAAGAAAACACGCCACCCGTTCCAGGAATTTCCCCCGAGCGACCAACTCTAGACCGTCAAAGCTCACTCGCCGACCGCACCAGAGAATCCATGGCCCTTATGTCCGCCCAACCACGTCCCAAACCACGCAAATCCGTATCAAACCGAAACTCAAGACAAAGTTTGCACCCGGTCAATCAGTTCGAAACGCCAAACAAGAAGAAATGGGACATGGATTTCGAGACAGAGAGAAAGGCTACGACACCTACGGAGGAGCTGCTCGATGAAATTGATTACGAGAAGATTTTCAAGAGTCGGCCGAAGATTGCGCATAGCCCGGTTTTCTCGCCACAGGGTGCGGACGAGGAATTTGACGATGAGGAAGAGGATGAGTTGCCGGAGGATGATAGCTTGATTGCTTTGGGAATTGTTGACGATGATGATGAGGGGACTGTTAGGGGAGTTTGGGAGAGCAGTCCTTTGAGGATGGCTGGGAAGAGGTAGATGTGAGTGGTTTCGGTTTGGGAGTTGGGGTTTGACGATAGCATTTGACAGTTGAGGTTTATGTTGATATTTGATATGAGAAATGATGTTTATCTGAATTATGTTTATTATTATTAGTTTAGGTTATCTAAAATATTTTTTTGCTATACTACGAACTTCTTCGGCATATATGAATCATCCACGTACCCATCCTTTCACTGCCCCCACACCCCGCCAACTCCTACCTACCCTATACCCACCTCACCCCGCCCCAGCAAAATATTCATCAAAATTAAACGCCCCGAAATTATACGGCAGTTCCAAGGTATCCGAAAACCCCTCCACTATTTCCTTCTCATCGGGTATATCCAGAAGATTCGGGATCGGGGGGAAGTGCATTGGTGAAGGGGTTGTTTGGTGGGGAGGTTGGAAACCGGGGGAGGAGGGGCATTGGATGGTTTGTTGTTCGTCTGATGAAGGTGGTAAGGATGAGAGGTGTGGGTGTGGGTTTGAGGACGAGGAGAACGAGGAATTAATAAGGAACCACGATTCCGGGGGTGATATCTCGATCTTTGTCCAAACGAATTGATTTTCTTGCAACTCTTCCGTATTCGGTGTTTCTATTACATCGTTTGTGGTTGTGGTGTTTGTGGATGATGAAGTAGCATCGACGGTGGATAGAGACAGCCCTTTCACCCGACTAAAATCCTCAAACAACTCGTCCCGACATCTTTGCACGATATCCAAGAACTCCGATCTTAATTTCTCTTCAATCGGTTGCGCTAGTTTTTCCCAAAGAGAATCCAATTCTCTGCGTACGCGGGTAGGGAACTCGGTTCGGGAGTAGAGTTCGAAGTCTTGAATATTCCGCTCATCCTTATCTTCAAACCTATCATCACAATCTACATGCCATACGTTAGTTTCCCGCTATCTTAAGAGTGATTGTGAGAAAGGGAGGTGAAGGGAGGTGTGGAATCTACAAGGCGAAACCAAATCAGCATCGTCATCCGGGAAGATGAATTGATACACTGCTCTCCACCTCTCCACCTCCGTCCTCTCATATCCAAAACGCTTCTTAATTTTTAACCTGGCGACTTGCAACGTGTTAAGTCCTTCCGGAGGACTCTGTTTACTGAGACTGCAGGATTCGACTCGGCGTTGGTGGGATAGGAGGTCGGTGTCTTTGGTGAAGGTGGCGTGGCATCTGTTACAGTGGATGGAGATATGTGTTCTGTAGAGGTGTTCTCTGTGGGTGGGGGGTGTTAGCTACTACGATTTAGGTATGGAGTGGGGATGGGAGGTATACTTCATTCTGTGAACGGTTGTGAAGCCTGGGTAGCGGCATGCTCGACTTTTGTGCTTACGGGGTTTGTGTTTGAAGAAGGGGCATGCGTAGCGGATGAGGAGAGAATTGTCGCTACTCTCATTGCTCGTACCTCGTTTCCGGCGTTTGTTGCTTTCGTCGTCGTCGTCGTCGTCTTTGCTTCCGTTTCCTTCCTCGCGAATGGGTCGTTTCCCTAATGCTTTAGAGCTGCTGCTCGAGGGCTTATATCCACAACCCCCAATTCCGCTGCTTTGAGAACTTTCGCCTGATGTGTAGGTATTTGGGGTTCTTTGGGTAGTTTTCATAATGTAGAGCTCGTGCATTAACTTATCAATAGCTTTGCTCTTCCTCGTGACAGGTAAGGAAGGTTCATCGTCTGAGTCCGACGAGCTGGATACGACATCCGAGTATTGATCCGATGAAACCGGGCCAGAGTCATCGAGATCAGAAATACTATGATCCTCAAGAATATCTTTCCCAGGAGATTCTTGCCCATTTCCTTCACACTCAACTGGTAACTGCGGGACTAGAACAGGCGTCCCCCCAGAACCAACAGTGAAAAGATCCTTAATGAAGAAGAGTCTTATACCCCCATCCTCAGTATTACTAAGTCGATATCCGTTTACAGCATCTAGAGCCTTTTCAGCAGAAGCCACATCATCGAACTGAACGATACAAAAACTCCCCTGTCGTCTCGTCCGAAAACAAAGTCTCTTATATCCCGGCTGGCGTACGAAGATCGCTTTGAGTTCATCCTCGGAGGCTTCAATCGAAAGATTCTCAATGTAGAGAGTGCTAGATGGTGAATCTTGGTCGTTTATTTCGGGTGTCAAAGGCGTATGAAGGTACGGTCTAGTTTGCGGATTCGGGTGTTTGATGGAGTGATGTTGTCCGTAGCTTTCGTCAAGCGGTTTCTTCGTATTTGGGATGCATATATTTAGGTGATCGAACTCTTTCTTGATTTCATTGACTCGGTCTTGAGTTCCCCATCCTACTGGAGGTTCAACCTGTAGTAATCGTACCTCTCCAGTTTCCCATACTTCCCTTTTGTCGTTCATTGATATGTATGAATCGAAGCTTATCTTCCTCAAAGCTTGGAGACTTCAATCGGATTTCAAAAATAGACACGCAATGAGAGTAACAATAGAAATGAAATGCCTATAGAGAGGTTTGGTAACTATCAAGATAGAAAGCTGATGACAAGCTGAGAGAAATGAAGAAAGACTTTGCAAATTTTAACGCTGACACTGGCATAGATATATTCTCCCTTTATAAAGAAAAGAATCGCGCAAACGCGCAGACAGAATGCTGAGAAGCGGGGGTGACGAATAGGCAACCATTGCGCCACACTAACCAACCAATAAACAAATCACCAGCCTCACCAGCCTATGTTATCAGAAAACGAAGAGTTTTCATACTTAATGATGTTGATTATTCACCATCCCTTCGAAACTCATATACCCCATCCTCAAACCCCCTCCCCTAAACACCCACCACCCTCTCCATAGCCAACCCACCCCGTCGAACCCACACCCCTCTCCCCTCCTCCGTCTCAAAAACCCCCGGAACCAACACCTCATCCCCATTCGCAATAAAAGCCTCTCTCAACGAACAAGTCCCGGCATCTGCAAATCCCAACTTCCTATACAACCCCACCACAAACGCATCAGGTTTACAAAACAACCTAATTCTAGCTTTCATATTCTTACATCCCTCAAGCCTCCGAGTTAGTTCCTGGGAATAGGCTATAGTGGTGTTGATTAATTTTTTCGCTAACCCACGCCCACGATGACCCGGCGATGTGTATAACCCGCACATATGCCACCTAGTCTCTAAGTCCGGGGTCTTTGGAACGGGTTGACCGGATTCGGGGAAGTGGTAGATGGAGAGAGGTAAAGGGCCACGTAGAACGACCATCCCGACCCATTCGTCTCTTAGTAAGGTTTCCTCGGGTGGATCTGAGGCTGCGGGAGGTGAGGATGTTGATATGCAGATGAAGATTGTGGCTAAGGGTGCTGTTAATCTTCGTCGCCATTCGGATTCTGGGTGCTGGATTTCGTCCTCGTATCGCACGGCGAAAGAATCAGGTTCAGCTTGTAGACTTGCAAGGCGTGAAGTGCGGAATTTGGTGAGAATTTCAGGGAGGCGAGGGGAGGTTGGGGGGATTTTGATGATGTGGTAAGTTGGTTGTTGTGGAGGATTTGACATGGTGATTTGGTTAGAGAAGAAAGTCTATAGGAATTTCTAATAACGGAGAAATTTGAAATGAGAGTCAAGACATGAAGAAAAACTGGATAAATAACGTAAAGAGAATTAAAACACGAAGATGTTAAATAATTAGAAGGAAATGATATGACTCTTCAAAAGGCCAAGGAGATCCTATGCGACTTGCCCAAGAAAGCTAGCAGGATGCAAATACAGGGGCGCATTTTGTATAGGGTACGACATATGCTGACGACGAAGTGGTAGATGCATGAGGTGTGAAAGTCTCGGAGTTTCCATCTCTCGGAGATAATCGGACATCATTCACGTCATACCCAAACAGGATAACCTCGGAATATTTCCTCTCTACTTCAACTCTTTCTTCCATTCCCTAAACCTTCTACACCCAAACCAATCTGCAGTAAATCTCACACTCAGAATCACCAAATAAAAATCCCCGACCCTCAATGATTCCCCTGTAACTGCTGAGGCCAACTCCCCGGACAACTCTCTGTACACTCCAACCCCATGTCCTTCTGATTCTTAATATTCGAACAAAGAATCTTCGCATTCCCACCCGCCTTAGGTTTAATATCAATACCACTAAACGAAAACCCTTCACAAGGTACCTGACCCGAACAATGAATCCCCGCCGCAACATTATACCTACTCGTCCCAGTGATATTCTCCCACCTCACATCACTAATCTTCAATCTACTGCTATCACAGTTCGAGTAGCTGTAGATGCAGCTTGTGACGTAGATGGGTTGGTTTACGTCTTCGAAGCGGATGTTGCGGAAGGTTATGTTCTTGACGTGACCTTGTCCGGGATAGGTTTTTATCCAGGCGGCGTTGGAGGAGTGGATTGCGACTATGTCTTCGAAGAGGACGTTGTCGACGTAGTCGGGGGTTGAGGCGGGGTTTCCTAGAGAGCCGACGCACCTGGAAGAGATTCTTAGTTTGAGAAGTAGAGTGGTGTTTGTAGGTTGCTTACATGGCTCCAGATTCGTGGCATGTTACGTTGGAGACGTGAATGTTGGTGCTGTTTCCTTTTATTGAGATGCAGTCCTAATATTGTCAGTGTATAGATGGCAAGAGGAGGGAGAAAGGTGTACATCACCGCAGGTTACGGTCCAGTTATGAATACGGATGTTCTTGGAGTTCCAGGTGTCCGTTCCGTCGGTGTTCATAGGTTTGTATTGCGAGGAAGAGGTGGTGCTCATATCCATGTTGATCATCGTTATATTATCGGAGTGAGCGACGAAGGTATGCCTATTCCATCCGTAAGTGTTGAGTTCTCTTCCTTCTAACCATCACAAGGTTTACCAAAACTGAGCCTGTCTCCAAGTAAACCCATCCAAAAACGCATTCTTCGCATTCCAAAGCGTCAAAGATATCGGTCTGCCATTCATATTCGCCGCCCCTGCCGCAGCATCAATCCACTTCTGCCCATTCCCATCAAACAGCGCAGTCCCATATCCACGCATCGTGATATTGTTCCCGCCAATTCTCCATGCGGTGCAACGAGATGCATATGTCACACCGATGCAGGCACCTCGCCAGTAGTTTATATCAGTGCTCCAGACCCATTTACCGCGGATGGAGATATCGACGTTTTGGAGGTCTTTCCAGTCCATTACTTTGCCGATGTTGAAAGTTCCTTCTCCAATCTCGATACTACCGTCTTTGCCGCATTGCTTGATTGCGGCCATGATGGCGTCGGAATCATCTTTGCCGCCACTTGGAGTCACCGTGCAGGTGGCACCTATTTGGGTCATGGCAGCCGAAGCTGCTACGGTGAAGGTTAGAAGCTGGAGGAGGACGTTGAACAACATTTTGGCTCAGTAGTTGTCTTGAAGCTGAAGACGTCTTGAAATTCTGGGTTCATTGTTGTTTTCTGTCTTTGCCTTATCCCATACTTACGGATTCCCGGCCTACCTCGTGGGGTTGACTATCGGGTTACCGGGCGTAGGCAAATAGTCAGGAAATAGAGATAAATATCGAAAGACCAATGAAGTGATGGAAGACATGAGACCGGAGAACAGGACACTAGAAGATTGGTGCAAGCAAATATTTCCGTCTTCATCAGATATGAGACTCTGGTGGGGATCCGGGGTAGTAGATATTCGGTTGTGGGGAATTAGCCGTGTTGATATTGGCGTCTAGGCTTTTGGAGCTTGGAGAAGCTTAAAATAGCCGGTTGACGATCTGCTTTGCCGAAATGCAGGGAAAATGATTATCTTGCCTTCTGCTTAGACTTTAGAAGCATATCATGTGATATGGGCTTCTAGTATGACACAACACGCACATTTCAAGGGGCAGAGGTGAGGTAAGAGAGATTCTCGGGAACCGATTCCAATAGCATTGGTGAACACTAGGAGAAACTGAACACTGCGAATCACCTGCTAACACTCCTATACTACAAACCTCTCTACCCGACCTTCTCTATCCTAAAATACCATGTCTCCGATACAGCTTCGTACTCAACGGGCTCATCGACAATATCGGCCCTAGGTTCCCCAACGGTGCGTCCGAAGCCCTTAATTCTATACGAGGAACTCCAGGATCACTTGAAGTTGTCTCCTTGTATTTATGAAAGATGCAAAATCCAGGCATCGAACCTCGATATTTAGGATTTAGACCACATAGTGGACTACTAGGTAGATGCTCGGGAGTGATCCATTCAAGTCTCTCCCTCAGCCTTTCCTCCTCTGGGTCCCTGACGGCCGGCGAATAAAGTTCCTGTTTGACTTTCACACGGAACCAATCTTTTGTGTCTGGGGGGAGACGATTAGACTCTGGATGATTTGTACCGCCGATGGGGAAGAATAGAAATGGTTCGTCGACTGGGTCGATTCCTGGGCTGACCTCACCTTCACTCTCTTCTTCGATAGTAATCTCTTGTTGTGGCATTAGCAGAGCATCTGAGTCCCATATACCACGGTTGTCTTCTCTTCGAGGATTATGTCCAACACGCTGTTCCCCGATATCGAAGAAGAAATCTGCCAATTTGCCTTTGACATCGCCAGCTGAATCATACAAGGGTGGTGTAGGAACACGAGTTTTCTCTGGTGGATTCAGAACCACGGGAGGGACAAAAACCGATGGTGTGACAGGACGTATCTCGGCTGGTATGTTATGGAATAATGAAGGTTGGGCCACTGACTTCCGTCGATCGTTGACTTTATGTTTTGATGAGTCCGAGTTAACAGACGCCAGGGAGTAATGGCTAGAGCTGAGGCCAATGTCAGAGTAAAACTTCCGTGGCTTTGTTGACTTGTGGTGAGACGCTGCTGCAGGAGACTCCTCGGATGAAGGATTGGACGCATGTTGATGCCCAATTTTAAAGGGCAAAAGAAGCTTAGGGGATTGCTGCGTTGTACCCGTGCTGCTATTATTTTGGATTTTCCTCTCTCCAGATTCGATTTCTGTGGTGGTAAAAGGTCCACGCCAATCTCTGATGTAGCGTTTCCCCTTTGGGGTACCAGACGATGGCTGGGTCTTACTCTCAGTAGTAGGTGAGATAGGGGTGTCTACAATCGGGATGCCGGAACCATCGCTATCTGAGTTCTTAGATTTACGGAAGAACGATGTGCCGCTACTCTGAGAACGGTGATACTGAGGCCTCGATCGAACTTTATCTTTCGGAGAAGTCATAGGAATAGACGCAGATTCGACACCTGTAGAAAAGGCTTGTGAGAATATTGTCGACTCGGCCTGAGATGATACACCTTCGGAAATGGTGCTTGGTTGCGCAGAAAGTTTGGGAATTCTCAAAGGTCCATCGTTTGCGATAGGCGTTCGTGGAGCGCGTCGCAGAGGCTCAACACCACGTTTAGAGGCAGGTGTCCCGGGCGTCATATGATATCTTGAACGAGGAGGTAGGTTAGGCATAGTCGTAGGTAGTGTAAGTTGAAGGTCTGGTACTTTGCGGCGCTCTCTAAGGGATCCCATTTTGTTTGAAGGGTTGACTCCTGTAACGACTTTTGGGGATGCAGGTGGAGGGTGCACTGCCTTATACTTCTTTAGTGCTTTGGGGTCCTTTTTAGCATTGAGTTCCTTTTTAAACGTTGAGTTTCTTTTCAAAGAGAACGACATTGTCCGCGCAAATCTCAATCGAGGCATTATCCCGTCTTTGCTTTCTTTAGGACTTTGATCATGAAGCTCGTCATTCATCTCCGTTACTCGATTATCTTGCCCATGTCTCATAAGACCTCGAGCAATGCTGCTGATGGATGACCGACTAGTGTTTTTGCGTGACGGAGGATCAAATGGACCTTCCAAAGACGGTTCACGTACTGGCTCACGTACTATCTCACGTACTGGCACAGGTATTGGCTCCCAAATGGGTTCATTCACTGGCTCGGGTATTGTTTGGGGAGGCATGTCATCATACTGATCGTATATGATACCTGTCGGCGCTTGAGTTTGTTGAATTTTTCTGTCCAAATTGTCGCCCGCGTCTAGATATCCCGGTGATTCCCAGGAAAAGCCTTGCCGGCGTAATTCAGGTCGAGGTGTCAATTCTGCGGCCTGCTGCTCCCCAAGTGTAGATTCGGCATGTTCTTGCAGCGTGAACCAGTGTCTGGACAAACTGCGTGGGGTAGATAGTCTTTCCCAGCGTTGTTGTCCTTCGTTGCCTTGTCCTGAGACGGACATTTCAAGTGAAGCAGTCGTGATGTTCGAGATTGGAGCGGAGGTTTTGCGACCCTAGCACTTCTTTCGAAGCGAAAGGGGTGAGTGCGAAACGCAAAAAGAGATATCGATAGTGAGAGAAACGGTGTAGGAATGGATGCAAAGTTGAGAGTTGAAAGATGAGGCGAAGCTGTAGAAGGAGGGGAGAAATAAACCAAGCAAAGAAGAGAACTTATGTCGAGGAAGCGAGAGCAAGACGCTCGGTCATAGAAAAGTGACAGAAAGACTGGGAGCGATGGAGACTCGAAGACGAAGCTATTGCATCAGACGTGAATGAGTCCTTCCGTACTAGGAAGGCATTGGCATTAATGCCCAGGTGGTATACAAAACCCCAATCCGGTAAGCCTGAAAAAGCCCAAACTCCTGCTCATGCTACCTAGAGATCATCAAGCATCATTCATGTCGCCTCCCATTCCTTCCCCAAAGACGCCCCAAAGCCAATAGAGATCCCATATCATAGTCCAAAGTACAGTTCCGTTACTTCATATCAGCAGGAGTCAATGCCTGTACTACACTCGTTCCGTCAACGAAACGAGTCCTGAAAATGCGATTCGCGTTCTGGAACATGCCGTCCTTCAAACTAACAACAATGAACTGGGCTCCCTTGAATCGCGTCTTGATCAGTCGTCCAATATTCTGGGTATGAGAAAGATCCAAGGCTGCGTCAACTTCGTCGAGAATATACATGGGCGCTGGCTTGAATTGAAGCAATGCCATTATCAATGAAAGTGCGATCAAAGATCTGTCCATGTCAGTAAACGTGAAGTATAGCATGTTGCATTCGGAACATACCGTTGTCCACCAGATAATTCAGTCAAACTCTGCTTCCAAACCTTGCCAAGGGACACCTTGACTTCCAGTCCGTCGGCAATGGTCTTGCCTTCTGGGGGGTCAAGTTTTGCAAAGCTTCCAGGAAGAAGTTCGTTGAAAATCTGCCCAAAGTCTGCATTGACCTTTTCCCATGTCTTCTGCAATGCCTCCTTTTTGTATTCATCTAGGTTAACGATTGTTTCTTCAATCTTCTTTTTATCCTTAATAACTGTCCGCATCATGTTCTTTAAGGCGACCTCTTTCTTCTCGACACTATCAATCATACTCATGACTTTGGGGTTGATCTTGTTTTTCATGCCGTGGAATCGCTCTGTTAGATTCTTCAATGTTGCTTTGCACTCTGCCATGTTTTGACCCTTGAAGTCATATGGAGTTCCCGATCGTCCAAAGTTGTCGCTCTCATCTTCGATCCAGTCATGCTCCTTCTCGAGAGCCTTTAGCGTTTGCGCGGCTCCTTCTTGTTCTTTGTGGAACTTCTCAATCTGGTGACCAAGCTTCTGTTGTTCAAGGCCTTCTTCGGTGATGAGAGCAGCCTTTGCCCTAGAAGCTTCTTCCAAAGCTTGTAGTTCGTCATCAAACCCGGTAAGCTTGGCTTGCTCATCGGCGAGGTTTGCTTGGGCAAGATCATGGGCATCCTGTTGAAAACCAATTAGTAACTTGTTACTAGGAAGGACGATGTACGCTTGCATACTTTGACGCGAGCTTGTTCAGAGACGAGGGAATCGATTTCTTCCTGCTGGGCTTTCAACGTTGTGTGAGCATCTTCTAGCTGCTCTTGAGCGGCCGCGAGATCCCCTCCACATTGCTCTGCATCAACCATGGCCTCCCGCATTTCTTGTTGAAGGGGCTTGATCGAGGCGTTGTTCTTGCTAAGTGCCTTTTTCAGCTTGTCTAATGACGCCTGCAATTCTTTGAGCTTGCTGTCTTTATTGTTACTGAATTCGCTCATGTCGCGTTCGATACGCTTAATGTCTTTGGAAGCCTCGTCTTGACGCGCTTTGGCGTCAGCAACATCTTGCTTCAGTTGAACAATATTCGACTTCATCTCTTCAACAGCTTGAATGATCTGTACCATAGTTAGTCAATTGCTTGAATGAAAGATCATTATCCTTACCGAGGAAGACGAGTTGCCGCTGATTTGTTCTTCCGTGAGCTTGATTTCATGAGATTTGAGATCAAGGTCCTGCTTTAACTTCTTCGCAGCATCCAACTTCTTCTTTTCCCTCGCCATTGTCGCTTGTAGGGCCGCTAGGGCGTGCTCATGCGTCTTGAGCTCGTTGTTGAGCTCATGTAGTTTCTGTAAAGTTACAAGCACTCCGCTCGACCTTGGCGCACTGCCTCCTGATAGAGTTCCGGAGGGATCATAGACGTCACCTTCCAGCGTCACACTCTTCATCCGTATAGAAGGGTCAAATGTGACTCGTTTAGCAGTCTCGGCATCTTCTGCCACCAGGGTCGTACCAAAGACGTATTCCATAGCGGCATTTACATCGTCTTCGTACCCGATAAGTTCAAGCGCCAGATTCACCTTTCCAGGGGCAAGTTTCTTAGCAGCACCGATTTTCTAAACACCTTGTTAGCCTATCATCAATTAACAACAGTGGAAGTTGGCTAACCTCTGCAGCTGCTCTCATTGCCGATATCTTGTTGAGTGGGATAATGGTGACACGCGTTTTGAGTTTTCCTTTCTGTAGCAACTGTGTACCAGTTTCGGCGGTATCAACCACAACATTGTATAGGCGACCACCAGCAGCAATCTCGAGAGCAGTACCAGCTCGAGAGTGTTCCTTCTCAAGAGTGAACAATTGAGCGACCAATCCTCTGACTTTAGACCTATCGAAATTGGGCGTGGGGTCGCTGTAGCTAAAGTCAACGTTAACCTTTCTTTTCAACGCTTCAGCCTGCTGCTGTAGGTCTCGAATCTGGGATTGAAGCTTGGACTCTTCTTGATACATCTGGTCTTCCTTGCCAGGTTCGAAACCCAACTTGGTAAGATCAGTCTCCAATTTCTTTGCCTGGGATTTTAAAGCTTCGAGATCTTTCAATAAGCCAGAATTCTGCTCCTTGGCCTTCTTCGCTTTGGGCTCCTCTTCCTTGATTCTTTTCTCGAGGTGAGTGATTTTCAGCTTGGCCTGTTCCTGTTCCGTGGCTGCAGCGCTTTGACGATTCCTAGCATCCTGTAGTTGTCCCTGATATCCGCTTTCTTGACCTTCTTTTGAAGCAACACCTGTTTGTAGCGTCTGGAGGAGCTCCTCCTTCTTCTCCACGTCCTCAGTTTGCTTCGTAAGTTCATCATGGGCGGCTTGATAGCGCTCTTGAAGCTTTTCATGAATCTTGGTCTTTTCCTTCAATTGGCTTTCCAGCTCCTTCACGGTCTTCTCAAGCTTCTTTCGCTTGTCGGTTTCTTCGGTTATGCTGGTTTTCTTCAAATCCAGGACTGTAGATAAACGGACAATCTCATGCGAATGAGTCTTGACTTCATCCTCTAATGCTTGGAATTTTCCGCCCTTCCGCAACTCCTTTTCACGAGTAGCCTTGACTTTCTTGATGTCTTCTTGTATGAAGTTAATCTCGTTTTTCAGCCGCACAGCGGATTCTTCAAGGTTCTTGGCCCTCTGCTTCTTGGCTTCAAGATCACTCGCAGATTGCCGCAGCTTCTCCTTATATCTAAGGTAGTCATGGGCAACAACCAGCCGTGTGAGACGCTCGAGATCGCTTTGCGTTTGTTGGTAGTCGAGAAATGCTCGCTTCTCTTGGCGTAGCTTATCCAACTTTGGGTCGATCTCGTCCCTCAGCAGCTCAGTAATTTCTTGGACCTTCATCTCCTTCTTTGCCATTGTCTTGAAAGCCTTGTCTCGCCTGTCCTCAAACATACGAGTACCTGCTGCCTCCTCTATCATTGCGAGTATCTCCACCGCTTTCATGTTGAGAACTTTTGTGATTCGACCTTGCATAATGAGGAAATTGGGATTGTTGATGTTCAGTTGGACGGATTGGAAGAGGTTTTGGACTGTCTGTTGTTGCGCGCGATGGCCATTGATCAAGTATTTACTCGTACCACCCAATACAATCTGTCTTGTAACGGAGATCTGCGCACACTCCTCGAAACCGATAGGACTCTTCTTTTTGTCGCGATTGTCGAATACGATGGTGACGCTGGCTTTGGTAACTCCGGCTTGACCACGCTTGTAGATCAAGTCCTATGTGTTGTTAGACTTTGCGACGCATGGGATGGGATGCCATGGTGGTTATTACCTGCAAGTTCTGAGCGCGGACAGTGCTCATATTGGTAATGCCTAGGACGAAACATATTGAATCTAAGATATTTGATTTACCGCTACCGTTTAAACCGGTGATGGAGTTGAAGCTCTCGTCCCTGTGGAGTATTAGCATTGAGGGGTTCTCATGGGTGCGGGCGCAAATGGGTAAACAAACCATCCCGAAATGACTGTGCGGACGGCGTACGATTTGAAACCCTATTTTGGAGTCAGGATATAAAGGGGATACGGACACTAGGAGACGTACGTCTATAACTACTTCGATGACCCTCATGTTGGAGGCATGGGCTGGGGCTGTTGCGATTGCTGTTCAGCTCGAGATCGTGTTTGTTGTGGTTTCTTCTGGGCGGAGGTTGACGGCCCAGACGCCGACGCACGTGACCAGAATTTTCGGTTCTTCCCTCACCGTTTTCCAAGACACCACCAAGAAACGCCACGGGAAGTCGCGACGCCTTATTCCAACGTCAACAATATCTACTGCTGTCTTTTTTGATCCAAAGACCTACTCAGGCTTCATTTCCACGTCTGAAACATGATTCATTTGCTAATTTTTCGTGCTCCATTCCTACTACCTTGTGATTCAGCCAACGGATGCATTCGCCCCAATTGGTTGAACCGAGTACGACGATGAAATCATGCTTTTGTGCATCACTGGCGTCGTTGCAGCACATAATCGCCATCTACGAACGCAAAGTGTTGCGAAATACTTATCGAAAGTAACGAAAAGACGTGCGGCTTCATCTTCAGCAACCCTTCCATGGAAAAACGGCACTGATTTGCACTGATGGATGGCCAGTGGCCACCATGTCAGATATTCACGGCTTGCGTATCCCCAGTGCCGCTATCACAGTTTTTTTTTACTACTACTTATCTCGGGCCGCCCATTTCCCAATAACCCGGCTAAAGAACGACCTAGCCCGCCCTTGGTGCCGTTAGACAACCCCGCCATGAGCTTATCATTTGAAGATGAAATTCGGACCATTGGCCGCATTGAGCAACACGACGAACGACACCCGAGTGAAAGGATTGTAGCGAACCGCGTGCTGGGCGGCCGGTAGTGAAGGTGGGGGGTTGCATGGGATTGTGGGATCAAGCTTGTTGCCCAGAAAACGATGGCGCCGATGGCGTGCTTGTCCTAGACGGCACGTTGGGGAGAACAGGCGCAACGCATACAACAATCGAGTGGTGTTAATCACACCCTGTATGGGGCAGGTTGCAATCAATGAACAATTTATATCCCAATCACGTTAACCTGGCGGGTTGAAACAGGAACCTTCGTCGCGCAATTGCAGGGATGGTTGTCGACTTGGCCTGTCGACAGTATTCTAGAGCAGACAAGTTTGATCTCTATTTTCCAATTTAAGTCTGCCATGCCGCTTCGCCAATATGCAACCTGCTGTGTTCGAGCGTGCTTGTCGATAATCAAGCAGACATCATGGCCAGCTTACTCAATCGCTTCACGCGAAAGCGTGCAGACCCCAATGCGAACCAGGACAATATCACCACGTCCAAAATCGAAACTGAGCCCGGCAACGAGAAAGACGACCCCGAGATCGCGATTTCCAGTTCCCAGGACGCAGGTGAAGATGCCGAGAAACCGAGAAGAGGTTCTATAGAAGAAGCCGAGAACGAGGACGACCTTCCCGACGATGTCAAAGAACTTCCTCTGATGGTTCGCAAAATCGTCAGTTTGGAAGATGACCCTACTCTGCCGACGGTGACATTTCGTTACTTCGTCCTTACGATCTTTTTCGTGGCCCCAGGTGCTGTCATTTACCAGATGGGGCTTTACCGAACAACTGCATCTTCTTACCCTGTCCTGTTTGTACAGATAGGTATGCATATGGCTTAGATAAGCATATTTTTCCCACTACTAATAATTTCTAGCCTCTCATTATGCAGGTCTGTGGCTCGCCAAAGTTTTACCAGCCTGGGAGGTCCGGATACCAGGTACCAAGTGGAGCTTCAACCTGAATCCTGGTCCGTGGAGTATCAAAGGTATGATATGTTGGACTTGATATTGGGATAGAGTCCAAACAGGCTAACTTTCATCTTCCATAGAACATGTCCTTGTTACGGTTTCTGCAGCTTCAGGCGCAACCTCCAATGCTGCTTGGAGCACCATCTCGTTAGCGCAACTCTATTATGATACTAAGATCCCAGCTGCAGCCTGTATCTTCTTCATGTGGGCCATCGTCTTTATAGGTTACGCCATGGCTGCGCTCGCCAGGCAATTATTGCTTTACGATCCTATCTACATCTGGCCTTATTCCTTGATGCAAACCTCAGTATTCGAGACCCTCCGAAAATCTGCTGCCGATTCATGGGTTGCAAGAAAACAGAAATATGTTTTCTTTGGCTCATTTGTTGCAGTATTCCTCTGGCAGTTTTTGCCCGAATATGTTTTCCCGTTTTTATCGTCCTTAAGTTTCCTTTGTTGGGTCGCTCCTCACAATAAAGTGGCAAACTTCATCGGATCCGGAATGGGTGGCATGGGATTCCTCAACCTTTCACTGGACTGGGCCAATATCTCAAACGGGAGCTTGTCAAACCCCATGATCGTTCCCTTCTGGACCACTGCCGTTCTGACTGTTGCATACGCCTTCGGCTGTTACGTTCTCCTTCCAGCAGCGAAATGGGGAAACCTAGGATCATGGAACCACGGCCTTATGTCAAATCGAGTCTTCCTCGAGAACGGAACCCGTTATCCCGTTACGGAGCTGATTACCCCAACCCTTCAGTTCAACGAGACTGCATATCAACACTATGGACCTCTTTACATGGGAACTCAGTACCTTTGGTCTCTCTTTTTCGACTACGCTTCATACACATCTGCCCTTACTTGGATGATTCTATTCGGTTGGCCCCAAATCAGAGATACCATCCAGAAGGTTCGTGCGCGTGCGAAGACTCGGGGTAAAGAATCAGTGAACGGTGGATATACAGATCGACTCAACAAGATAATGGAGAACTACGAAGAAGTCCCATTGTGGTGGTACATTGCGCTCTTTGTTGCCTCCTTTGTGACTATCATTACCATTCTGGCTTGCGGATTATTTTTTGTTCCTATCTTCACCTTCATTGTGGCAATCCTCTCCTCCGGGGCTATGATCATCCCATTCTCCTGGCTCTACTCTTTATCGAGTTTCCAGGTCGCTATTGGTAGTACAAATGAAATTTTGTACGGCTATATGATCAGTCATGTCAAGGGGAACCACCATCCTGCCGGAGCAAACGCCTATGGCTCGATCGCAGGAGACATATGGTATCGTGCCCAATACATGCTTCAGGACCAAAAAATCGGTCACTATATGCACGTAGCGCCGAAAGCAATCTTCTTTTCCCAGATCTTTGGCGAACTGATCGGTGTACCCATCAACTACGGCATCATTCAATGGGTACTAAAAACGAAAGCCAAGTATCTTCTCGGAGAGGAAACGGACCCTTTAAACCAGTGGACCGGCCAACAGCTCAGCTCATACGCAACACAATCTGCACAATATGTCCTGGTCGGCCCTAAACGTCTTTTCTCGCAACAAATGTACAAACCCCTCCCATACGGATTCCTCTTCGGAGCCGGAGCACCCCTCATAATCTGGACCTTCTACAAGCTCTTCCCGCGCCTCAAATTCCTCAAACTCCACTTATGGAACGTAACCATCTTCTGTGCCGGCATGTCTCAGTTCTACGGCAACCTATCCACAGGTTACATTTCCAGGATTATCGTTGCATATATCTCTATGCGTTGGTTCCTACGCAAGAGATTCGAGACTTGGAGACGGTATAACTTTTTGGTTGCAGCCGCGTTGGATGCTGGGTTTAACTTTGCTTTATTAGCTATGTTCGTTTTCTTTAGTTCTGGCAAGGTTGTTGCGATGCCGAATTGGTGGGGAAATAATCCGGATAGTGTTGAGAGGTGCTTTGCGCTTGAGTCTGATTGAGTGGATCGGTGGGGGTTGGAGAAGTTAGGCTATGAATCAACATGGATATGTTTTTGAAATGATACCTCTTCCTACTTTTAAATATTGTTTAATACTGGCTCTACATCGGCCCTCGAGTACCTAGGTACTATGGAACTAGAAGACCACGTGACATTCACTGCTCCGATTCTGACTCAACACCCGAGCAGTGTCTTCGATATTTTGAAGATAAGCCGCATGCCTATATCTTTGAAAGCAAGCTGTTCCCTAATATCCTATATTAATAAATCCAGTCTCGTTCGTAGGGACATCACCTGGGCAAGAATACTTGAGTTATATGCGCTAATCCAAAATAGGTTTAACTAACTCTTATCCCTGCCTTATCTAAGACGTGTCTGATGACTACGACCCGTGAACACTTTCATCTCTCACATTCTCTATCATCATCATCCCAAAATTCTCATCAATGAAAAACATACCGGTGAAATTATAGCATGTCCTAGTTACCCTATGGACCACGGAACCAACCTGCGAATATGCCCTCCCTCATTCTATTAATCCTATACATCTTATTCACCCTTAATGCCCAAGCCCTCAAACGAGATTCGCCTCAAGCTGTACTCCAAGACCAGCTAGCAACGCAAAGTCGACAAGAATTTAAATTGCGCCACATTTATCACCGCTCTGCTGGAATAACCTCCGATATTCACCGCCGCCTTGATATTACAGAAAAACCTACCCAAGACAACCAGATTCCCGCTTTAGGAAGACTATCCATCCGAAGTTCTTCCATTACGATTGATAGATTGGCCAGACCCTCGTCTGATACTTCGTATGCCCATTACATCGACTCCTCCTTACCTTGGTCTTATTCCACCAAGGATTGGCGAACGGAGTTAGTAACAGGTCCAGATGTTTCAGACAAAGCCACCGTGATAAATCTAGCTTGGATGACTGATGATGCCTACAAGCCTGACGCATCAGACCCGTATTGGAAAGATGTTGGACAAGGTTTCAACTCGTCTCTAGACTTTGGTTGGCAAGATAACGGGCTTCAAGGACACGTCTTTACGGATGAGAGCAACTCCACCATTATAATAGCTATCAAAGGAACTAGTAGAGCCGTCTACGATAACGCAGGAACGGAGACCAATGACAAGGAGAACGACAATCTCTATGGTAGTTGCTGTTGCGGGCAAGGCGGAGCATACCTCTGGCGCCAAGTCTGCGATTGTATGACTTCGACTTATACTTGCAATGCAACGTGTGTCAAGTCATCTCTAAGAGAACCAAGCCGATACTATCTAGCAGCGTTGGATCTGTATAGTAATATTACTGAGGTCTACCCTAACTCAAGCGTTATCTTGGTAGGCCACTCTCTGGGTGGAGTTGTTGCTAGTCTACTAGGACTTACTTTTGGCCAACCTTCTGTTACTTTTGAAGCATACCCACAAGCTCTAGCGGCTGATAGGCTTGGTCTACCGGTATCACCGGCTGCTTATTACGGCCTTGGTTCGCCTATCAGGAAGAATACTGGGGGTTTCCATTTTGGTCATACTGCTGGTGAGTACCTGCCTCATTCAAACAATTTTCCTGCATTAATAATGAAATATTAATATTCACAGATCCTATATATATGGGTACCTGTAATTCAGCATCCAGTCTATGTTCCATCGCCGGCTACGCCTTTGAATCATTATGCCATACCGGTATGCGTTGCGTCTACGACGTAGTTGAAGACTGGAAATGGAGCCCTAGCGTAAGATACCACAGTATCGATTACGCCATCGAGAACGTATATTCGAAATACAACGACACAGCATCTTGTATCCCAGAGGATGAAGACTGCGTAGACTGCTTCTTGTGGAAATTCTATGAAAGCAACGGGACCGAGCCGACATCTCGTACTTCAACGACCAGCGCTACCTCAACCAGTTTCTCGAGAACTAGGACTGCCACTTGTGTAAGCTAATAGCTTTCTTGGGGTCATAGGAATGTGTACTTACTATTCATAGGAAACCCCTGGGTGGTGGGGTTGTCGTGATCAAACGACGACTACGGAAGCTTCTACAACTTCTTCTACGTCGACTACCGTTACATGTACTAGTTACGGTATGTTATTCCAAAATTTTCTCATCAGTTATTGATTTACGTATTTAGGTTGGTTCGGTCGGTGTCTTGACCCAATAAGTACATCATCATTTACTCAGACTTCTTCCGTTTCCACGACCTCCGTAGCATCCAGCACGCTTCCATCTCCGAACAACATTCATAATGCGTTGACTAAGACGGCAACTTGAAGCGTTCTGCTACTCTTCATAG
Source organism: Rhytidhysteron rufulum CBS 306.38 (assembly GCA_000467735.1). NCBI lineage: Eukaryota > Fungi > Ascomycota > Dothideomycetes > Hysteriales > Hysteriaceae > Rhytidhysteron > Rhytidhysteron rufulum. Next base: position 43,636 of record AJFL01000270.1, read on the forward strand.
TTCTGATGGAAAATCTGTAAATAGGCCAGCTCGATAGCCGAATAGAATGGACAGTAAATCTCCTGAAACACCATGTAACACCCTCGATCTTATCTCTGGCTTGTGGTAGAGTACGGTGAGATGCAGAAGGGGGGGCCTGAGAAATTTCAGAGCTTCAACATCAAAGTCATATGTCCAAAGAGCTTCATAACGATCGGGCTACGTCTTCCGCTTAAATCATAGCCGTCCGCAGAGCCATGGAAACTAGAAGTAGAATTGATCGCCTAGTAGATGTGGAGAAGTTCGAGATAAAATCCTGCGGTACATACTTGACGTTCTTGAAGATGCCATCCTGACAGCATATTTGCTCCCAAGTATCATGATCCCGAAAAATCTTACAAGAGACAACAGATTTGAACTCTCTGTGGGACCAGAAGAGAGCCCGCGGGACGGCACTGGTGCACTTGCATAACATCCATCCCAAAGAGCCGACATCTCTCTCATGTCCGGTTCTGGTTCATGGGTGGCATACTATTCGAACCCATCAATAGGGGCATCTGGATTTGTGATTGCTCTGGTGTATCCTCTTCGTCTTCCTCTAGGGTGGTGACAGGGTCAGGGATAGCGGCGGTAGTGGCACTATTAGATGTTTTGCTTTGTCCTGGATGAGTCGCCCTAAAGTTCTATGTCTTGAGCTTCTTTGTCGGAAGCCCAAGCCGATGTTTTCCTTTTCCTTTATTCGAGATCTAGCCTTCCACCTGTTTGCCTTTCTCTCTCCTTGAGTCAGCCGCCTTGGCCTTCGTATGACTAGAGGTGCTTTCCAAGGACTCGTCGCTCTCGAATTTAACTAAGGTAGTGGTCTTGTGAGTCTACTTGGGTGTGCCCTGCTCCGTTTGATCTCGAGATGATTCAGCAATCGTCTGAGCAGTGAATCGCAAAGCACCCTGGGTTTGAGCAATGTTCTGATCATCCTCCTAGTCGTGTAAGATGTGGACCTCATCTTGAGAGAAAACGCCACCGCGAACCTGATCCTTGTCATCGGGAATGATAACACCGCAGCCAAGCTGGCCTCCCCCCTCGGCGAACTAGGCGAATTCATCCTAAAAGGTTTCGACTTCGCTTGGAATGACAAGACCAATGCCAAACTGATTCCTCCCTTGGGCTTCATGGCCAGGGTTGTGGTGGTGGAGAGCTTCGTCAATTCTATATCCTCGGTGTTAGTTTTGTGGTTGGTGGTGGCCATCTCAGTGGAGGTCTTCGAAATCCGAACGGTGTCCCCAACAAGAATCATCATAGCTGTCTCGAAAGTGAAATCGCTATTCCAACATGAGTCACCATCGTCTCGATAAGAACGGTCTTGGTATAACTGCGTCTATGCATTATTCGTTCTAATATGATGCCATAGTTGCTCAGTCGATGCCTTCAAGATTCTTCGCTTAGGTTCACCGAGAGGCATCCTTGGTATTTCAGAGTATTGAAACCCCGCATCCTGTGACTCCCTGTTGAAATCTGTTAGAGTTGCGAATAAGGTGATGGGGTGAATAACATACTTACTTGAGAGTTTCATAGGATCATGTAAAGTGTATCTTATGGCAACATGTATATACGTCCGCCTTCACTGACGATTTTCCAGCTGTTACGAATAACATCAAAAGATTTATCGTTCAAATTAACTATAGTATACAGCTTATAACAATAAGGCACCTTTCTTCTTTAGATTTATTTCATCCTTGTAAAAACCCGAGGTCGGTAAAGAGGGGAATAGCCAATTCACATCCTAACAATCAAAAAGCACGAACATCAAACTTCATAATCAACAAATACACAATACAAATTTCTCCAAAAAGTAATCTTTCCTCAACACAATGCTTATTCCAAAGACCATTCTAGACCCCATTTCACCTTACTAACCCCCCATCCAAAAACCCCCCGACGATCACTCAGCCTCAACCCTCCACCTCACCACTCCAAACCCCCCGATCCACCACCCACTCCCCACAACTCAAAACCCACCTCTCAATCGTGTCCAACTTATCACCTTCCCAAAACGCCATATCCCGGAAAAGACCGTTGCCTAGATTCCTCACCACCATCAAATAAGCAACAACTCGATCCCCACACTCCACGCACTCCACCACAAAACCAGTGGTTTATAAGCTCAGTTCCACAATAACAAGACCCAAGATAAGAGTCTCGATATTACAATGTTAGACAAGTGAGCGATATATGGTAGATAAGACGTTTGTGGGCTTACTTATTACCATACCTCACCCGGGCGTAGCCGTTTTGGGAAGTATCCGGATAAGGCAAATGAGTGTATCACCAATGATGATGCGGATTGTGTAAGCGTTTCACATGTGTAGGGAAATATATATAAATTATTTGAGTTTTTGCTGTATGAGATGAGATTGAAGTTTCCTTTTCTTTCAACGTGGTTGTTGTGGTTTAGTGTTGCGATGTGCATTCACAATACATATATGTCGCATTGAACACATTTTCAGGACTACATAAATACAGAGATCGAGTATCTGCTTTTAGATATCAGATTCATTTCAGCCTCCACTCTACACTCTACACTCATCCTTATCCACTCAAATCACTTCCAATATACCCAATCCTCCTAAAACAGAAAAACCCCGATTAGACAATCAAAATGTTCCCCGACGTCTATATCCATGTCGGCCTCTCCTTCTTAATCTACTACCTCGTCGTCCTCTTTGGAGACCGTGCCTCATCGCTACGCAGCCTGGTATCCTCTCCTCCAGCCTCCCTCGTCGACTTGGTAACCGCTTCCTCGGATGCTGCTCCCGCAAAGCCATCCAAGAAGAAGAAGAGGACTTCTAAGAAGAATAAGAAGGTTGCATTTAGGGAGGGGGAGATCGGTGTTGGGGCCTAATGATGTATTGGAAAAGATAGGGATATCAGTGAGGGAATGGAATAAGAGTGATAAAAGAATCTTTCGAATGTCTACTGTGATCTCTCAAGAGAAGTGGACCAAGGATGTCTGTTGAAGTTCTGAAGAAGAATGAGAAGAATTTAGATGATAATTTGACAACGGATATGCTCGTTAGTTCTTTGAGGCTTTCCGATGGTGGTTTTGTGATTTGGAGTCCGGTTTGAATGGCTATGGTTTCTCTCGTCAAATTAGGACACGATTCCTGGGCTTTCTTTGGGTAGAATGATATATTAGGTTCAACATGGATAGAACTTAGAGCGCGATATAGACTCTTCCTTGCCAGCACAATGGTGCTGGATAGAGTATGAATGAAAAACTTTGATAAACTGGAAACTCGGATGATAAAGCAGTGAAAGTGTTCAGTGTATAAAACCAAATCAAAATATATCATAACAAATAAAATACTCCCCTTCATCATTTGAAACAATGTTGAAACTCCATAGCAAACAAATCGTTACAATATAGACAGTACTGGTACACCAATAGCACAACATAAATTACATAAAAACATTACCCCACCTTCAACACCAAAAAAATCTTTCTGAAGCTTAGGACATATCCTATACCACACGCCCAATGAAGCTATCTACTTATCAAACCCACTCCCTAGACTCACCCACCTCCTCGGCTCCCCACATACCACGCTACCTACATAACCCCCCAAACCCACAAATTCACCATCAAATCCGTTGTGGTCTAGTGGCTAGGATTT
>AJFL01000274.1:0-22905 GCA_000467735.1 Rhytidhysteron rufulum CBS 306.38
GAGAAGATTGGTGGAGTCGTGCGCAATGATGATAGTTGACAGGGTTGTTGGCTTGGCAAGCCGAGCTTGTGCTCCGCAGAACTGCACATCTCCGTTGATTCAACCCATCATCTTCTTCTCTTTAGCATTTCTCTTGGGTGTCAATGGACTCGCCCATTTTCAATCACCTCTTCCGCCAGCTATTCTCGCATCAGTCTTCGCGATGCCTTGCTCGAGGACCCCGCCTGCGCGCCATCCCCTCCCCCGCGGCACGGAACCATCGAAGAACCTTCTTCTGGGGATCTAAAGGGAAATCGAAGCAGGAGAAATGGCAGATTCGGTCGGATATCTTCTTAGATGATATGACCGACGAGTTCAAGAGATATCCTCTGGTCACGTCGAAGATGTTGAGGAACAGAAAGGAAAGGCCAAAGAGAGTAAAGATGTTACTGCGGGACTTCATTGAAGGTCAGTACTGCATCGGTTCGCTGTATTGAGTGCTGCATAGCTAATTGATCTACAGACAGTCTTTATAACCCAAATTATGGTTATTTCTCGAAACAAGTCGTCATATTTTCTCCCGGAGAGCCTTTCAATTTCAATGCCATGGCAAACGAGCGACAATTTCATGATATGCTAGGAGCACGCTACACTTCCTTCGAAGACAATCTGGACGAAAAGGAGCCAAATGATTTGCGTCAGCTGTGGCATACACCTACGGAGCTCTTCCGTCCGTTCTATGGAGAAGCAATAGCGCGGTACCTTGTAACGAACTACAAGTTGACCTCATATCCCTACCATGACCTCAACATATACGAAATGGGTGCAGGAAACGGGACAATGATGCTGAACATTCTGGACTATATCCGCGACGTCCACCCGGAGGTCTACGAGCGAACAAGATTTAAAGTCATTGAGATTTCCAGCGCCTTAGCAGCCATCCAAGCTTCAGGACTTCGCCGCACTGTGGAAGCTCGCGGTCATGCTGACAAGGTAGAGATCATTAACCGGTCGATATTTGACTGGAATACTTTCGTCTCATCACCTTGCTTTTTCTTGGCCCTTGAGGTCTTCGATAACTTTGCCCATGACTCCCTTCGTTACAACCCTCTTACACAGGAACCACTTCAATCCCAAGTCCTCATAGATACCAATGGCGAATTCTACGAATTCTTCTCGCCGGAGATAGATCCGGTGGCACAACGATATCTTAGGGTTCGTCATTCGGCCTGCACAAACTACAACCATCCACTGGGCGGTTCGAAATTCGCCCAATTAGCTAGATCCCTCACACCGTTTCAATCGCGTATGACGATACCCGAGTACATACCGACGCGGTTGATGCAATTTTTCGATATCTTGTATAATTACTTTCCCGCCCATAAGCTCATAACGAGTGATTTTCACAGCCTCCCCGATACTGTGCTGGGGCTTAATGCTCCGGTCGTGCAGACGAGGTATCGGAGACAGATGGTGCCTGTCTCGACACCGCTGGTGAGTTTAACCCTTCTCCAAACAACGAAAGCATCCCATGAACGTATACTGATGTAGCACAGGTCCAACAAGGCTACTTTGACATTCTTTTCCCAACCGATTTTGGTGTAATGGAAAGCATATATCAAGCGATAACAGGCAAGTTGACACGATGTCAGACGCATGAAGATTTCATGAGGCGCTGGGCGTACGTTGAGGACACGCAGACGCGAAACGGAGAGAATCCGTTACTGAGTTGGTATAAAAACGCGTCAGTCATGACCAGTTATCATGTATCATAACTGCTTTGTATCAATAAATAGGACATGAAAATTAGACGGGTTAATTCCTAAATCCAGGGCATCCTGCAAAATCAATATTGATCTCTCATTTGGCACCATCGTACTTAACGCTTGACATTACTGTGTCCTACAAAAGGGTATCTCTATGGCAGAGCTTCAGATATGCCACTCTCCTTAACTTGGTACGCATTAACTAACTAACAGCATTTTGGCTTCTAGGCGTTAACCCCCTTCACCTAATCAATGATCTATGCAAGTTTCTCCATCCGCTCCTCGAGATTCTTCACCCAATCCCCAACAACCTTTGCATTTCTCTGCATACGAGCCTCATCCTCTTTAATATTCTTCTCGACCTGTTCCAAAGAAGCTTGCCACCTCTTTATCTCAGCCTTTTGTTCATCCTGGCGCTTCTCAATCATATCTAGCGTCTCGCTCGCGTGGTATGCGCTCGCATGAACCAATTTCAGCGACTTGAGTCGTTCCAGGGTGAGTGGGAGGAGAGGGGATAAATGGTCAATTGTGGGCAAACTTGCATGCAGAGCATTAATCTTAGACACGTATTCCGGATCCTGGAATCTCTCGTCCTCAAAGCCTGCTGCCCTGGCATTCGGGTCTTCTGGATCAGCTGCCCGAAGCTCCTTCAGATGTTCAGCGTCCTGTATTAACTTGCGGACATTCTGGCTTGCGAGGTCTAGGTTCGTGGAAGAAGCATCCTTGACGGTGTCGAGGATTCTCTCGAGCTTTTCTAGGGTGAAGAAGACGGGGTAGGGTGGATCCTGTCCTAAATCCGGCATTGTTTTCCCGTCTAAACCAAGGGATTTCTCCATGATACTCATGCGTTCGTCGAAATCAGCTGCCTTCTGCATGACCTGTGCAAGCTGGCTTCTTGTGATTTGATTTTGTATTGGAGCGACAGGTTCACCCGCATCTGAGCCTGCCTTCGGGAAGCCATCATCGGTAGCTTTTTGGAATTTGTTGATGGATCTTGCGAGGAGGTTTTCCGCTCCTTTAACCCCTTCCCTTCGTTTCGAATATATCGCGTCCATCGAATCACTCATCTCCTTGATAAATTTCGGTGCGTCGAATTCATCGACACTTTTATCCCCCTCCTGAACCCGTCGCTCGTACTCATTCTCCAGATACCGAACCTCCCTCTGCAGCCGCTCTAACCTAGCCTTAAAATCCCCCTCTTCATCGCTATCATCCCCAATCACCTCCCCATTCCGACGCCTCTGTCGCCGAGTCGTAGTACGATAAGATCGACGTTGCTGGTGTGCTACGTTATCGGAAAAATCTACGCCACGCGCATCTACCCGTGCAGGCTGGAACCTGCTACGTGCTTCATCTGCCTGTAGATGTCGGCGCTGAACTCTAGAGGTCTCATCCTCAGTATCTTCGTCTTGTGACGAGGTTGTTTCTTCTGAGCGGGCGGCGGTGGTGGGTGGGATTGTGGAGTTATCTTCGGTCAATTCGGGGGTTTCGTAGATGTCTGGTGCGGTATCGAGATCGGGGAGGTTTGCATATTTGCGAACGGAAGCCATGGCGAGGTGTTGTGGAGGCCTCTAATATTTTGAGAAAGGTAGATTGTTTGGTGGGGGTTGAGTGGTATTGACAAGTCTAATAGTCGAAACTTGAAAGAAAGTCTGTTCCGTAGGCTTTATAAATGATGTAGACTTGCGTTTAGATCGACGAGATTTAGCTGTTACTCGTGGTCTACCAAGCATAGGAGGTGAATGACGAGATGAATGGCTTGGAGGGTGAAGAAGGTCGCGTCGGAAATAATCTGGGGAACGTGTTGTTGAAAGGGGCCCGTGCGCATAACTCATTCCATGTAGTATGCAGTTCAAGCTTAGACTTGTTATTATACTGGTTTGGTGCAATAATCAATGAGATGAAACCGTTGTTTTAGATAGGCAATTCAAGTCTATCAAGTCAAACAGAATCACTTCCAGATCCCTCCAAAACAGAAGGATGAAATTAACAAAGCTATATACAAGAAATGGCGTTTTAGGCACCTTCACCCCACCACCTAACCTAACTTAATTTCTCCTTCTACACCATTCCCCTTTAATTGAACATCATGAAAAAGTTACTCCAGAGTTGATTGGTTCCTTGGTATATATCCACTGACCAAATTTTCTTACACATTCTCCCGTCATTCATTCCTTTTTCAAATCTCATTTTACAATGGCCTTCCGCCAACGAAGTCACTCCAGGACCGGACTTCACTGGGAATACCCTCCGCCTTGGGTAGCTTCTCACTCATACACTGAGCAAAGAGGACGGCGGTCTAGAGTGAAGTTAGTAATAATATTCGAGGATAACAGATATATGACGCAGAACTTACCTTTGGCTCCATGAACAATGGGACGCCGAAATCGACAGCATTCCTACGCATAACATAATCTTCATCGACCAAGCTGCTGGCCCTGAATTTGGCCAAGTTAAATACGCCACGGATGTCGTACTTCTGGAAGACTTCACGCAAAGCACGCTTGTCCTCCTTAGGGAATTCGATGACCTCGACGTTGACGCCCTCAGAGTTGGACTCGAGGTGCTGCTTGATGTCGTTGTTGGCAGCGTAGAATTTGTAACCAAGAGGGCTTAGGTACTTGGCAATGGTGACAAGATCCTGAGTAGAGGTAGTTCCGCCGAACAAGAGACCTTCTCCGGGTTGTGGGAGGCGGAAGTTCATAGTCGATTGCACGGAAGCCCAGTAGGCCTCAACAAGGTCCTTACCGAAACAGGCCATCTCACCAGTAGAAGCCATCTCTACACCGAGGTAGGGATCCGCACCAGCGAGACGAGTCCAAGAGAACTGAGGCACCTTAGTAGCGAGGTAGTCCCTCTTCTCAGCCATAAGATCAACTGGCTCGGGAACATCACGTCCAACGAGAGCCTTGGTGGCAACGTCGATGAAGTTGGTTCCAAGGACCTTGCTAACGAAGGGGAAGGAACGAGAAGCACGCAAGTTACACTCGATGACCTTGAGCCTGGGCTCACCGCCTTCAGGGTCCTCCTGCTTAATAATTTGCATGTTGAAAGGTCCAGTGATGCTCCATGCTTTGGCAACCTTCTCGGCGATAACCTTGACCCGGTCAACAACCGCCTTGTCAAGGTTGACGGGAGGAAGGACGAGGGTCGCGTCACCAGAGTGCACGCCGGCATTCTCAACGTGCTCACTGACAGCGTGAACAAGCAATTGACCATTGGATGCAACTGCATCACAATCAATCTCCTGGGCACCCTCGATGAATTGAGTGATCACAACTGGATGGTCTGGGGAAACCTCTGCCGCAGCAGTGAGCTTCTCCTTCAGTTCGTTTTCGGATCGAATAACCGTCATGGCTGCACCTGAAAGAACGTAACTAGGTCGGACAAGGACTGGGTAACCAACGGACTTGGCAAAATCTTGAGCCTCTTCGAAGGAGGTAAGCTCCTTCCAGGCCGGTTGGTCAACACCAATGGAATCCAGGATTTGAGAGAACTTGTGACGATCCTCTGCCTTATCAATGTCTTCAGGGTTCGTTCCAAGTACCTTGGCCTTGCCAGATTCTTGCAGCTTGAGAGCAATGTTCTGAGGCAATTGACCGCCGACGGACACAACCACTCCGGTGGCAGTCTCCAACTCGTAGATGTCCATAACTCGCTCATAGCTGAGTTCCTCGAAGTAGAGCTTGTCGGCAACGTCGAAATCGGTGCTGTAGGTTTCTGGGTTGTACTTTAAGGAAAAGAATGTGTGTTAGCATGCGTTGCAATTGAGTGGATTATAAAAAATGAGCCCAAAATTGGACTTTTCGAGCTGGAATTGACGTGCTCAATCGAGCTCAGGGCATGAGTAGGATGAGATATGGAGGAATAACATTCAACTTACATTGATCATAACAGTCTTCTTGCCAAGTTTGTTCAGTGACATTGTAGCATTGACCGCACACCAATCAAACTCTACCGAGCTTCCAATGCGGTACACACCGGAGCCAAGAACAAGAGTGCCGTGGTCGTCAAATGTAACATCGTGGGATGATGCATTGTAGGTAGTGTAAAGATAGTTGGTATCGGCAGGGAATTCCGCTGCCAGAGTGTCGATCTTCTTAACCCAAGGCCTGATGCCGAAGCTCTTCCTGCGAGCTCGCACTTCGTCTTCGGAGCTGTTGACAGCCTTTGCAATTTGCAAATCAGAGAAGCCCAGTTTCTTCGCCTTGAGGAGGATCTCTTGCTTTAAACCGTACAAGCTTCCAATTTCTTGAAGCTGGCGTGTGCAATCTACAATATTTTGGAGCTTGTACAAGAACCACTTGTCAATCTTTGTCAGTTCATGAACCTTGTCTACAGAGTAGCCTTCGTGATACATGGCCTGTCCAACGGCCAACCAACGACGGTCAGTTGGGTTCTTCAAGTTTTCGTCAAGATCCTCGAATTTCTGGCCTTGGAAACCAAGGAACTTGGGGTCAACTTGACGGCAAGCTTTCTGGAATGATTCTTCAAAAGTACGCCCGATGGCCATGACTTCTCCTACCGACTTCATAGAACTACCGATATCCCTCTTGACGTTCTGGAACTTGCTAAGATCCCATCGTGGCATCTTTGTGACAATGTAGTCAAGACTGGGCTCGAAGTTTGCCGTTGTAGTCTTAGTGACGGCATTGGGAAGTTCCGGTAGAGTGTGTCCAAGACCAATCTTGGCAGCAGTGTACGCAAGGGGATATCCAGTAGCTTTAGAGGCCAAAGCAGAAGAACGGGACAGACGGGCATTAACTTCAATGACCCTGTAGTCAAGACCGTCCGGCTGGAGCGCATATTGTACGTTACACTCGCCAACAACACCTAAGTGACGAACGATCTTGATAGAAGCCGAACGGAGCATGTGATACTCCTCGTCACTAAATGTTTGACTTGGTGAAACGACAATGCTATCACCAGTGTGTACACCGAGGGGATCAAAGTTTTCCATGTTGCAGACAGTGATGCAGTTGTCGCTTGCATCGCGGACCACTTCATATTCTGCCTCTTTCCAACCCTTCAAAGACTTTTCAACCAAGATCTGAGGGGATAGAGTCAAGGATCTAGCAGACAAGTTCCTGAGTTCCTCTGCGTTGTTCGCGAAGCCTGAGCCTAATCCGCCGAGGGCATAAGCTGCACGTACAATAATTGGATAGCCAACCTTTTCGGCAGCTGCGAGAGCTTCATCAACGGTAGAGACGGCAATCGATTTGGCAATTGGGATATCAATCTCATCCAGAGCCCTAGCGAAAAGATTGCGATCTTCACTGGTTTCTAGGGTCTTGACGCTTGTTCCGAGGACTCTAACGCCATATTTCTCGAAGATTCCCATCTTGTTCATTTGTACACCAAGGTTCAGCGCTGTTTGACCGCCAAAGCTCAAGAATATACCATCAGGACGTTCTTTTTGGATTACGTATTCGACGTATTCTGGAGTGACTGGGAGGTAATAGATTTCATCTGCCAGGACGTGTGACGTTTGGATCGTAGCAATATTAGGATTAATTAGGACGGATTTCACACCAGCCTCTTTCAAGGCCTTCAGAGCTTGGGATCCTAGGGAGCAAAAAAAGATAAGCCAAACAGGAATCTAAACCAAGGGTTGCCTGATTTTAACATACCAGAATAGTCGAACTCTCCTGCTTGACCAATGCTAAGACCTCCACTGCCGATGACAAGGACTTTGTTGACATCGACAAGGTCCCGGGCACCGGCAATGACGCCGCTGTCCAGATATGCTTTTGCATTTGGCGCTTCTTGACTCTGTGACTTCCAGACAGCCGAGTATTTGGTGAACTGTCGCAACTGACGGTGCACCGCACTTGACTCATAGCTCTTCCTCACGGCGAGAAGAGGAGTGGCGGCGCGAGTATTAAGAGCGCGAGCGGACGCGCAAGGAGTGGAAAGACGACATTGTCTTGTGAGAACTGAAGCGCGATGGCGTGCCAGACGACCGCACAGCGCCATAGAAGCGGAGTTGAATATATCAAGCAGTGGTGGTCAGAGCAGCAGCGGAGCTTGTAGAGCTCAATTCGCCCACCCAACACGCCGGAGCTGGACTCTTGAAGATGAGGATTGGTGCAGAAGGCGGACGCAGAGGCGGGATGGGAGGGAATTGAGTGCAATTGAGCTCTACCTCGAGGGTTGGATGAGTCGTCGATGAAGTGGGAGCTCGCAGGTAAACGGCGGAGAAGAAAAACTACAGCCAATCAGCTTACGACCGATAAGCTTAAGCTTCTGATAAGCTCGCCTACCCACAATAAAATGCAAATCAACAATTGCGAGCTGAAAGCACCACCAGAATGTGCGCTGCACTCGCTACCGTTCGTAAAAAAACGAAGATGATGGAAGAGGAGAAAGAGAAAGCAAGAGCGTAGTTGCAGCTTCATAAAGCTTCCGCCCACAACAACACAGTCACCAACCCAGCCTTGGAAAAAGTTTAATTGACCGCGTCTGCGCCGCCCATCTTCATCTCTCCGGTTATCGGTGATGCCCTGAAGTATGAGTAGTCCAATTTTTTTTCCCGTCCTGCACCGATGACTAGAGACTATGCCATCACCGGCCATGTACCATCAAACACCAATCTTTGCATGGTCACCAGGCTAATTGAGGGGGTTGAACACTTCTTTGTGCCATTTGTCCAATCATTACGTCTTCCAGAGCTTCCCCGCGGCGGAATCCCTACCGGTGGGGAACCCTTGCAGCAAAAATTGTACAGTCAAGATATGCTCTAACTTACAAAACTATTTACCTATATTCAATTCACGCCTTCTTCTGACTCTCTAGCCGAGCCATTCTGGTTTTGTACTCTCGGGGACTTTCCAGTTCCTTTGCCTTCTCTCCTTTGATTCTTGAAAGCAGTTTGGGCTGTGCCCACATGCCAACCTTATCCTTTTTGGCCTTTTGTTCCGCGTCTCTATATACTTGCTCAAACGTCCCGAATTCAGAACCGGTCTTGGCTTCATAGACCGTTGCTAGCCCTCTCTTCAGCATTTCTAGGCCGACATCTTTCCTGAATCCCCATCTTCGAACAAATACCGTGGCCACCACCCGGTCATATTGGTCTCTCCTGTGAATGTATGCGCGGACGGAATGGTTTAGGACGAGGTTCGTAAGAAACTCAAGGGCCTCTTGCGAATAAGGCTGGGCTGGGCGGCCCCAATGCGCCAATTCGGGAGCGTCGATGCCTGCAATGCGTACATGAATCTGTACAAACACAAGTAAGCGCAGATCCAGGAACAGTCATACATCCTCAAGAAGCACCTACCGTCTTCGCTTGTAGAGCTTCCCGCTTCTTGGGAACAATTTTCCATGGAACCCAGCCCCATCCAGCTAACCGACCGCCTGGAGTGTGGAATATCCTGAAATTGTCCGCATCTCCAACACTCGTCACCCTGCCAAATAGGCTTCGTGTACGGTAGAGTTTAGGTTTGATGTGGTTTATGCTTGGTATTCGACGGAGGTAGTTTTTGTACATGCGCAGAGCGGCGAGCGTGGTGATTGTGAGGACTAGTGAGGGTACTACTGTTGAGGGTTCGGTATATCGCGACCAGCTGGTCGCATTCAGGACTTCATTCCATGATACCCCGCGATGTTGGTTCCGTTCGTCTTCCTCCGACTTGGTGCTTGACCACGGCCATCGCATCGTTGACGTTGCGAGTGGACGGTGTTGTTGTGCATGTAGAGGAGGATCATGCAGGATGTCCGCAGGTCGGTTGACCGGGGGGTGCACGTCCCCACATACTAACAGATCTCACGTGATGAGACTTAGATAGGTACCTAGGTATCAATCCACTGACTTGGAAGTGTTTCAGAGAATATCTTGTTCTATTTTTATGGATTAGCTTCAACTATACACCCCTGTTCCTTCCTCTACTTCTTCTCCGGTCTCTACTACACTATACTGCCACATGTGGTGAGCGCCCTAGTTGTATGGGTGTTGTCATTGTCCATTCTTTGAATACACCTCTACATGTGTGAACTTCTGTAACTAACGCCAGGCAGCGATTATGCCTGTACTTTGAAGGTTCGACCGCTTGCTGTCTTGCGCTCTTTCTCTTCGCTCTCAGGTCGGGCTCTTCGCAACACTGTACTAGGTTAGCGATTGATATATTCCTCAATGCGTCGACAACATTACCTTGAAGGAAATCAGCCGTTCGCCTCCTCATTCGCGAGTGGATGTATGCCTTTATTATGCCTGTGTTAGCATCATAGGCGATAAATGAAGGACAAGTCATCGACGAACCTTGGAAGCTTTGATGTGGTAGTGGAAATAGTCTCGGAAAGTCTGGATATGGGAAATGACATCTTCACGACGTTGGTTGGCCAAGTGACGCGGGAAAAGAACTAAACTGTTAGTAAGACACATTACGTGTCAGTAAGATAAACATACCAAATGTAATGTAGCCTATTTCGGCGGTGTCTGAAGCCGGCAATCCAGGCACACCTTGAAGTTCTAACGGTGCATCATTGCGGAAAAGAACCTGTGGAGCATTTTGGATGGCCCGTCTTCTAGCATCAACAAACTCCTATAAAGAATTATTAGTTCTGAGGTTGATGGTATTAGTCGATAAACAAACCGTACCTGAAGGAAGACTTTGCCGAATATCCTGTCTGTTTCTTCACGGAATACGGTAGAGAAGATAACCGTCACTCTATCGTGGCTGGCTTTGATGTATATGGCTTCTTCCTCTCTGTAGTGGATAGCACGCACTTCACCCCCTTCCCGTACTCCTTGAGGAGCCTGTTCCGACGTGTACTTGGAAGCCTCTTCCTGTAGGTGGGCAAACTCATCAAATGCTTGTTCGAACGGTGCAGCCATTGCATTACGCTTCAGGAGCGAAATACGGCGGATAAGGTCATCTCGTGCATCTAGAGTCATTCTGGTCAACATAACACCTTAAGTCAGGGTTTGATGAAATCACCTTGCTCCGCGGGAAGGTCTTCTAGATCAACCTGGACAGAGAAGTCATATCCAGACTCGGGGGCGACAATATAAGGGCCATATTCCCGTTCGAGTACAGCTTGAGCTCCATATTGTACTAATTCGTGGAAGCATTTAACGGATATGGAGACGACAATCTTCGTTTTGGCTTCGGGGGTGGAGATGTGGAATGTGACTCCATCGAAATCCGAGACAACTTGATCGATTGACACGGGTGCAGCCCTAACATTTAGTTAGCTACGCATACCTAGGAGAATAAGGCAGCGGGGTACAACTTGCCCTGAGAAGCGGTCCTTCAGTAGGGACTCGATGAGGATATTCTGGTAGTCGAGGAGAAGCATGGTTGGCTGGGTGTTGCAAGCTCGAGTGGAAGGGATAACAAGCTTCGCGGAGCGGAGGAAGCAAGGCGGTGGAGGAGCTTGTGATGGAGTTAGGTGAATCAGCAGCAGGAGCGAGGAATGATGGTGTGTCGTTGGCCGGGTGGCTGGTGCTGGTCTGTGGCTGAAGCGGGGTTTAGCTCTGCAGCATGGACTTTAGAAAAAAGTTCGAGGGCAAAAGTTTCAAACAGCTACACAAATCTTACCAATTCTCCACCGAGGCTCAAGAAGAAGAGGGGACGGAATGCCGGTCGCAGCGCTATAAGCTATTCATCGTTTCATTTTCATCCATACTAAATATACTGCTCCTCGAGCTATTATCGCTTTACAATGGTTCGATCATACAGGTGCGTAAAGAAAGGACCTATTGGATGCATGATATTAAGTCGAATAGCAAGTACGAACAATCGAATGCGTTCGGTGTAGTTTCATCTGCGACCTCGAATATCGTCTGGACCTCCGAAGGCCTCGTACAAACTGGACCAAGCCGGCCCGCTGGAGCTGGACGAGCATACGTCGGCGCAAATGAAGAAGTACTGTGTTGGGATGTAAAAAAGGGCGAGTTGCTGGGCAAATGGCGAGATTCTGCATGTACAGATGAAGTTACCGCAATCCAGCGCAGTGAAGCAGACCCGGACGTATTTGCTGTAGGATACGGAGACGGTAGTATTCGCATATGGGATTCGAGGACGGCCACGGTTCTGATTAGCTTCAACGGCCACAAATCTGCCATTACGACACTGGCTTTTGATGCGTCTGGAGTGCGACTAGCCAGCGGGTCAAAGGATACAGACATCGTGGTTTGGGATCTCGTAGGAGAAGTCGGATTGTTCAAGCTCCGAGGACATAAAGGACAAATCACTGCGCTGCATTTTCTACACCCAACCAAAGAAACAAGTCCTGAAGTTGATGGTGAAGATGACATTGAAACGGACTCAGACCAAGCATTCCTTTTATCTACCAGCAAGGATGCTTTAATCAAGATCTGGGATGTCAACACTCAGCATTGCATAGAGACGCATGTTGCACAAACGAACGGCGAATGTTGGGCAATGGGGGTCTCTCGAGATGGTAGTGGTTGTATGACAGCGGGTAATGATGGTGAATTGAAAGTGTGGTCGATTGATCTCGAAGGCCTGCGTAAATCAGCTTCGTCCATTGGTGAAGCTACAGGCAACCATTATCTACATGAAAGGGGAATCTTATACCGGCAAGGCAAAGACAGACCTCTAGGGATTTCCTTTCACTACCGTTCCGAGTACATCGCCGTCCATGGCTCGGAAAAGGCTATCGAAATTTGGCGTGTGCGGAACGAAAATGAAGTTCAAAAGAGCTTGGCTAGAAAAAGGAAAAGGAGGCGGGAAAAGGCTGCTGCTATGGGGAACAGCATCGAGCAGGCTGAAGATCCAGAGGATACTGATATATCCAATGCAGATATTTCAGAAGTTATCGTACCATACATAACCGTACGAACGAGCGGAAAAGTCAGGTCAATCTCCTGGATGAACATACGTGGGCAGAAGAAGTTACAACTCTTAGTCGGGACAAGCAACAACTTAGTAGACGTTTACGACATCCCTAAGAAGGAAAAATCGAAGACATCGAAATCAGATGAAGCACCAGATTATAATCGAGTCTACTCGGTAGAGCTGCCAGGCCACAGAAACGACATTCGTGCCGTGGCACTTAGTTCGGATGATCGGATGTTGGCGTCTGCTTCTAGCGGAGGACTTAAGATCTGGAATGTGAAGACGCAGTCTTGCTTGAGGACTTTGGACTGCGGATATGCACTTTGTTGTTCCTTCTTACCGGGAGATAAGATTGTTGTTGTGGGTACAAAGGAGGGTGCCATCGAACTCTTCGACATTGCGGCATCTTCTCTACTTGACAGAATAGAGGCTCACGAGGGCGCCATTTGGACTTTGCAAGTTCATCCTGATGGTCGTTCTGTCGCCACTGGTAGTGCGGACAAATCTGTCAAATTCTGGAATTTTGAGATTGTACAAGAGGAGATACCCGGCACAAAACAAACCACCCCGCGACTTAAGCTTATACACTCTCGAACACTCAAAGTGAACGATGATGTCCTCAGCTTGTCATTTTCTCCAGATTCCCGTCTTCTGGTTGTTTCAACCCTCGACAACACCGTAAAAGTCTTCTTCGTCGACTCACTCAAACTGTTCTTGAATCTTTACGGCCACAAGCTCCCTGTACTCAACATGTCGATATCATCTGACAGTAAACTCATAGCGACTTGTAGTGCAGACAAGAACGTGCGCATATGGGGTCTTGATTTTGGTGACTGTCACAAAGCCTTGTTCGGCCATGAGGACAGCATCATGCAAATTTCCTTCATCCCCCACCCAGTCGAAGGAGATGAGAAGCATATATTCTTCAGCGCGAGCAAGGATCGTACAATTAAGAGCTGGGATGGAGATAAATTTGAACAAGTCCAGAAATTCAAAGGTCACCATGGAGAAATTTGGGCTATGACAGTGAGCAGGACAGGCGATTTTCTTGTATCCGCTTCCCACGACAAGAGCATCCGCATATGGTCACGAACCGACGAACCAATCTTCCTCGAAGAAGAGCGGGAACGAGAACTAGAAGAACTCTACGAATCTACTCTCGCAACCAATCTCGGTGGTGATGATCAAGGTGACGGCGAAACAGACGAAGCCGTTGCAGCATCCAAACAAACCACTGCAACTTTAACTGCAGGAGAACGGATAGCGGAAGTTCTCGAACTCGGAATGGAAGACCTGGAGCTTGTGAGCGACTGGGAGGAGCAGAAGAAGACTAAACCTAACCTGGCTCCTCCACAACGTAACCCCTTGTTCCTTGCATTGGGGAACATCAGCGCTGAACGACATGTCCTCAACACACTTGCAAAGATCCCTGCTGCACAATTACATGATGCGCTCCTGGTCCTTCCTTTCTCGGTCCTACCATCCTTGTTCACATTCATTTCTATCTGGGTAAGGAAGCAATGGAACACGACTCTTACATGCCGGGTCCTATTCTTCATGTTGAAAACCCACCAGAAGCAGATCGTGGCGAGTCGTGAATTGAAAACCGCGCTAGAATCCATGCGAGCAGATCTCAGATCTACTTTGGGAGGCATGAAAGACCAGATTGGATTTAACCTGGCAGCATTGCAGTTCATATCTGATCGGGCTCAGGAGAATGGAATTGTGAGACTTGAAGATGTAGAGGCGGAGGAATCAAAGGCAACTCGGAAACGGGCGTTTGTGGATGTAGCATAAAATCGTTATTGTAAAATTGATAGATAAGGCATTATTTGGATATATGAACTCGTTGGGATATTATCTTATTCACTTTGAACTTCTCGGATGTTCATGTCCGTATTTGCATTTTAATACATCTGAAGAAAGAAAGATCACTGTCAATGTCGCAGTATCAGAAGCGGCTGGCCTTGCAAAAGTATCACCACCGCACTAGTTCCACGACACATGATCGAGTGAGACGTCCCCTAATAATTATTCCAGGACAGTCCTAAAAAAATGGACACCAAAGAACTGTCTTGTAAAGGTCTGCCGTAGCAGCATATTCATCTCCCATCCGCCTTTACTCCAAACCCGTTTGTAACGCCAGCGCCGTCGCTAACATTGAACTCGCAACTTCGAACCGTGCATGCATTGAAGTCTTCATGTCACGTGACTTAAGAAAACTTCCACCTGTGGCCACAGTTCATGCACTCGCAGAACGTAGTCATAGGTTCATCAGCGGATCTAGTCTGGGCTTGGCTATAGCTGACTTTCTTCTGCTTGCACCTGCCACACGTCAAGCTAGCACTGATACTCTTCTCGACTTGGGCAACCATGGCCTGGTTCATGTTTTCCTTCTCCAAACGAGCATCCTCGGCACGACGTTCAGCCGACTTAAGCTCATCGTGGGTCATGACGACAAAGCGCTGGGGGGTAACTTCGCCAGATAGAACACGCTTGCGCAATCCGGGGTTTGATTTGTTCTTGAGATTCTGGAAGAGTGAACGGATCTTGGTCTTGTAACCGTCGCTTGTCTCTGTCTTGAACTGCTTGAGAGCGGCATTTTCGACTTCGATAGCAACGCGAAGAATATCTTCGGGGACTGTTAAATATCAGAGTTAGTCTATGCGACACACGCAAAGAATAACATGTGCAACTTACGGTCATCCGACATGTGGGCTAGACCATTGTACATGAGCTTGATACAGTTGTCTCGAGTAGGATTTCCAGTAATGTTTGTCTTGATCTTGTCGGTCTTATCGTTGCGGTTCTCCGGCGCAACCGTGTGCTTGGCCTTGGCCTTTGAAGGGGCTGGAGATGCCGAAGATGGGGCAGGAGACGCAGCTCCGTTCGCACCCTTGGGTGTTGAAGATCCTCCTCTTGCCTTGTTAACGTCCGTCCTCCATTTTGAGACCAACTCGGTGGCTGCTTTGGCGACTGCGGGGTCTTTGTGAGAGCGGAGCTTGTTGATGGTAACGCCAATGCGCGTGGATCGTAAGAGGTCCTCTGTTGCGCGGACACCTTTCTTGAGTTCGCCGATGAGCTGGAGAAGGTTGGCAGAAGGTTCGCCTCCAGCGAAGGCTTTGGTGATGGCCTTGCCTCGAAGCTCGACTTCTTTAGCATCCATTGTTGATGGATAGCTGGTCGCAAGTCGTCAGTCCTTGCTTGGTGTGAAAGCTGGACACAAGCTACGGCGGTAGCGGCGTGAATGAGAGAAATCCCGGACGGTCCTTTGTAGAGAGTGAATGGAGGTCTGTTGCAGAGGGTGAATGTGAGGTGAAGGCAAGAGGTCGTGCCGTTTGTAGTTGCCTTTGCCTTGGCGAGGTGGTCTGTGCGCTCGGGTCTGGATCGATCTCACCATGGAATCCCCAGAGCATCAAGTCGAATTCAATTTCCACGTCGCAAGTCAACAAGGTCGCTCGTTCTACGCGCCTGAGCCGCGCACCATACTACTCACTAAATACCAATACAACCAGAAGGATAAAGCCTACAACATCCCTCGCAATGGCCGAAAACGCGCCGCCTGCCGGAGGTGCGAATAACGGCTCTGATGCTGCCCGCGGAATGCCCTACTATGAGAAGTTGCGCCGTGACCTGAGAGAAACACTCCAAAAGAAACGAATCCTGGATCAGAGTGTAGTATGGAATACCTTAAGCTCCCTTTGAAATGTCCAATGCTCACCTCATGTACTAGGCAGCACTTGAAGAGAACATCCACCGAGTCGAGACGTCGTATCTAGAAGAAACGAGCGCTGGAAACATTATAAAAGGCTTCGATAACTATATCAAAGGGTCAACGGGAACTTCAGTACTGGGTGGAGGTGGTGGTCTGGGGACAGCAACGCGTCGTAAAGCTGTCATCAACGATGCGGATAGGATCTTCAGCAGAAGTTCAGCAAGCTTTATGAGAGTAAGAGTTCTCTCAATCAGAATGTCGTCTTTCTGTTCCGTTTACTGATCATACGTTCTCTATAGGAAGCGTCAACGCCAAACTCCGCTCACACAACACCGTCCCTCGCTCCGACGCCTGGCTCATCGTTCCCCACACGCGAAAGTAGTCAACCAACGACAAACGGTGGCGCCGCAGGTAAAGCTGCTGCAGGCAAGAAGAAGAAAGCGGCGGAGAGGGACGACGATGATTCGGAAGCGAAGCCTGCGAAACGGGGAAAGATTACGTATGGCAGAGACTGAATCAACGCCGGGCGGATTCGAATATCCCCCCACGTCCCTCCTCAATCACTCCGATCGTGCAGGTGCAATCACGATAGTTGCGCCGGCTTCCGTCATAATCAGGCCCTTTTGATTCTGGACATTGCTTTACGACCGATCTTCTCGTATCGGCTTTACGACCGTACATAAAGGATGCAGATGATGTAGCCGCCGGAACGTGCTTGTCACATGTCTTAGCTGCAGGAAAAGAGTTGGGACGATTGGTTAGCAACGTGTCTAGGTCCTGCAATTGAAGGAGGAATCCAAAGATGTATTCGGCGATGGCCAGTGTTCAAGGAATGAAACGGCGCAGGTCAAGATGGCTCCTCGGTTATGACCACCCTGGACAATACATTCCCGCTGAACGGCGGTGAGCCTGCAGGAATCCGTTGAAGCGACATCTGAACGTCCTGCCGGCAATTATCAGCCAAAACCAGCTTAATCGGCGAATCCGCGAGGAAGCCATCAGCAAATTGTCCGGATGTGCATTCGCTGGGGGATCTCTTGGCCGACGTATGATGTGCTTTTACCGAAAGGACAGTGTGCAATGGTGATACGTGTTTTGCGGTTTAGCTGCTTGATTAGGCAACGGAGGCAGGATTCCTGTACATACGGAGCATCTACAAATGATTATTACGGATTCCGACAACATGTTACCCTAAGAGAGCTTGTGTGTGTGTGTGTGTGTGTGTGTGCGGCGTGTGTGTTGCACACCTCTTACTCCCTTCTCTGCAGCAGTCAGAGAGCAAAAAGCAGCAAGGAAATAACGAGTAAATTAGCAAGGGGTCCTGCTTTAATGTACAACACATGAAAAGCGCTGCAAGATCTGGCTAAGATCTCCCCAAGAAGATTTAAACCCAAGATCGAGGGCGGCCTTGTTTGCCAATCAGCAACAGGATTCTAGAAAATAGCCAAAACGAAGGGGTCAGGAATCAACCTGCGACAGTAGCGTTTTTGATTCTGTGCTCTTCCCCTTGCCCTTGCCCTCCCATGGCGTTGTGGGGGGTGGTGGGAACACAATTTATACGTGATGTTAGGTATTAAAGCAGCATACATACGGGGCGGCTTTCCAAAAAAGCTTCTTTGCTTCCGTTTGGATGGACAGATTGGAAACCGCGCGTTAAGTTAAACGGTGCGTGCGTTTGCGTCAAATAATCCGAACGGTTTTTTCGCGCATCCTAGTTATCGTATCCATGTTGAAGCTAACGTACGGACAATAATCTGACGGATAGGGGGGTGGGTGTGTGATGTGTGATGTGACCATGGTGTGTCTGGTGGTGTACTGTATCGTATTGTCCGTCGTCCGTCAAACGGGGTATCTCGTTCAAGCAAGCCAGCGAGCGGAGAGGAGAAATTACAAGCAAGGCTCACTTCAATCCCTGCGCCCTCTTTCTCCCTCTCATCAGGAATCCCCCTCCACCTTCCATCCACCATGCATTAAACAGCTGGACTACTCAGCTGGCTACATACTTAGCTGACCGTTCAGTTGGGCAGCTAGCTAGCCAGCATCCTCAGCAACCACCAAGTGGGTAAAAAGTACGGAGTAAAAAAGGGCCATGCATTTGGGATTTGAGATATTATTTCCCCGCTGCTACCGCATGAATCTTTTTCTGTTCTATAGCCGCACGGTGACGAAAGGTGTATGATATCGCGTGGGGTGTTCTCCTAGAGAAAGCGAGAGATAATCTAACGAAATCTCAAAGAATTCCCCAATTAAACAAGTTTTTGCGTCTGAAGGAATTCCGCACCGCACACGCATCAGCTGGTCGTCGGTCATATGCATGCATGTTAGCGGGCCCAGCCTTGCGCTTGTACTGGATCATATACGAGATTCTTTCTAAACGTCTTTCCTTAGTCATTCTTTAGATCCCTTTCTCCTGGTAAAGGGAAGGATGGAAGGATTTGCTTGGACTAGAACTCTCCACAATCTTGATTTGTATTTTTTTTCTTCGGCGCTGAAGGGGTTTCGTGAGATCGGGATGGTAGAACATCATTCATTACAGCATATCATGCATGATCAGTATTACGGTCATCTTACCCTTCAATTCATCCTTCATCCATAATACTACTTACATCCTTGGTTCCCGCCGCTGCTGCACCTAGGACCGAATGAGAAGGAGATGAATGAAATCTATATGTGTTACAGTAACACGGTGTTTTGATTATACCATTACCGCAAAGAGATTAAATAGAATACGGAATTGCGAGAAAATGGACAACACCGATTCCCGGTGGTTAATGATTATTATGAAAATTTCATGTTTGTGAAACCCGAGAAGAGATGAGGTGGGAGGTCAGGTCTACCACGGTAGTACATACTCCACCATGCTTAACAAAACACACCTATTACATTCATCTCCATCCAAATTACTGACAGAAGACCTCGAGTCTCAGAATGCCCAAAAAGAACATGCATGAAGGAATCAAAAAAGAGCCAGTCCTAAACAAGATAGCCAACTCCATAAATGTTACAGACAGCAGGAATAGGAACAACAATCAACCCCTCCTTCATATCCCACCACCACCACCAACGATGTATCATCTCATCATCGTCATCATCGCCAACCACCACCATCATCTCACGGACAATCACCGCCCGCAGGCCCCGTGAATCAAGCAAAAAAACCTTAAAAACAGCGACAAAAGCCATGCCGATCAGGGTCCGCGCTAGACAGGGTTCCCACTGCACAACGACGTCAGTGGCGCTCCAGCAACTCGGACCCATGTCACTTGTCAGATTGTTATGCTTGTTTTGGTACGGACCCGGAGAGCGGATCTTACGGCATCAAAAGTCATTGGGGTCTTTCACTTTGGCCTTAGATGGCTTCGTTCAATCGAGTCCACATGACGATGCTGTTGCTAGGTCAGACTGCCTATTCTCTATGCTGCATAGGTAGCTCTACTCACTACGCTCTTGGAGCTTGAGCTATTGCTATGCGCCGTTTCTGCCCATCGTCGACGTGTGAGGAGGGGAGTGGAGTGCAAAGAGGTGTACAGTACATTAGCCATCTACCCAAGCATCGTCATCAGATGGTGGGGGCTGGCTGGCTGGTTGGTTTCCAAGAGGATTATCTACGTCCATTCTTTGCTTTGCGCGCTTCGTGCGTGGGTGTGACTTGCACGTGGCGCTTCTGAACCAGCAACAGCGGCTATGTCGTGCTAACGTCGAAATGATGACACAAGGGCGCAGAGAAATGTAATTTGTACGATGGATGCATTTTCTATTCTGTCTTCCATTGCAGTTTCCCAAGTGTGCCTTCCCGTAGTCCGTTCCTTTGTTACTCGAGTCGTATGAAGCGAGTGTGACAGCCGTCCGCCTAACATGCCCCTGGCATCACCTCTGACATCAGAGGGGCCCACAGGTCTAGTCTAATAAGGTATCGCCCCAAACCCAGAGGCCTATTGTACAATGTGATGCAATCCATCCCTAAGGCACACTGCCGGACGGGTATGGGTATGCAAACGAGAGTCTATAAGGTATTAAAAAAGAGTATAAGTGAATGACTAAGAGGGGTATCATCGGACGGATATGTAAGTCGATGAGGCGCAACCTCGGGAGAATGAGAAAGGTATAAGGAAATACAACAATGACAAAAGGGAAAAACATGTCGCCATAGTAATACATACGGGCGAGGATATGAGCCGCCCGAGAAGAACACGCAAAACACCTTCTCTTCGCTTCCATGGTTACAGCGCCAAAAACTCCTTCGCCCAGGGTATGCAGAAATAAGGGGGTAAAACAATTTTGGAAAAAAAGCAATCCAAACAGCGACTGTAGAGAAAAAACATATACGAGTAGAAGATTCGTGTCTCCTTTCGTGAATGAGGCCCATCTACCCTACCTGAACTCGCAGCGCTGCGAAAAAACGCGACAGAGGATATCTTAAAAATCGCATACAGCAAATAGAAAAGGACGACGAAAGAGGCTGAAAACTATCGGCAGTCTACCAACGGTAAAAACATGTTGCCGATCATCGCGTGCTGATCGACTGTCATGCATCGTCTGGGGAAGGATGATCGTTATCGCGCTCGCCTTTATGTACTTTGCGGTGTCGTCGAAGATTTGATACAACTGAAAAGTGACGGCCGCATCCTTCTACTTCACAGGCGAATGCTAGGATATGAAGTTAGGCACGAGATGTAAAAATCAAGCTAATATGTCAAACTTACGTTTCTCTCCAGTATGGCTGTACATGTGCGTTTGTAATGAACTCGGCCTTGTGAATCGCTTGTCACAAATCTTGCACTTGTGCTTCTTCTGAGAGCTGGACGAGACTTTGGAGCTGAACTGGCCCATCATGCTCTGTGGTGCAGGGGGCAAGTTGGTTCCAATCATCGCGGTTGGTCGCGGGAGCGTTCGTGAACTGATTGGGTCGCCGGATTCGGAGGCAGTGCTGTAATCGGTGACGGAGCCTTCGGGGACAGAGCTACCGTAATATGAGGGGTTGTAGCTTGCGGACGAGATGGAGGAATGCGCGGAGTGAGTGGATGGGAATCCATACGAGTCGGTCGAGCTCCGGCTGGATCCAGCGTTGCCGTAGATATTCCTCGGGGTGATATCAGCCTGGCTGAGAGATACCATCCCTCGGCTAGCATCCAGTGCGTCGCTGAAGCTGTTTCGCTGCCCTTGCTGGGAATTCATTCTGCTAAAGTCAACTAATGAACTCTGGCGTTGCCTGTGTGCTTCGACAGGGTCGTCCAAGAACGCTGCGGATGGTACTGACGGATGTGATGATCGTCGCGCACCGTCCTGCTGGTACGTGTAGGGGGCTCTTGTGCTATTGGAATAATCCATAGAGAACTGGGGAGCCGAAGTGGGAGCATACGTATTTGGTGAGGTTGATGCAGAATATCCACCTGCATACTGCCTCGAAGAGTTAAGAAGATCTTGGGAAGGGTCAAGTAAGTTTTCTGATTCGAATGATCCATCTGAGAGGCTAATACCTGATCCTAGCGGTGGTCCCGTGGTGACTGAGAGGCCATGATACGGCAGTGAGATGCTAGTTGGTCTCTGTACTGGAGGTTGGCTGGCGCTGTCGAACTTCTCGAGGCCGTGAGCGGCAGGTGCAAGGGAAGTCGCATACAGCTGCTGCTGCGACGCGGCCGTGGGTCCCGATACCCAAGGGTTGGTGAATTGCGGCGCTGGGTAGCGCAAAGGGTCGTAACCCATTCCGTTGAGCTGGGACTGTTGGCGATTGTCGACTGCCATTGCCATTGCGGAACGAAGAGAGGGAGATGTGACGGAAAGGACAAAGTGGACGGGTACAGATGAAGAAGTATCTCACGATACCCAGGAGCTGAGGCTTCCTTGATGCTGAAACACGACGACTTTGGAGGTCTGAGAAACGTGGGGACAGACGATCACTGGTACTCAGACGTGGGATCTGCGGACCTTTTGAACTTGTGCCTTCAGACGCTGGGAACTCCCGTCTGGCAGTGTGCCCAAGAAGAGCAATGATAGACACGTCGGGTTGCCGATCACAGGACGGTTCCGAGCAAGGTGAGCCGTGGCAATGGACAAGCTGAGATTAAGTTTGGTCGGGGGGATGACGAAGTGGTAGTTAAGCAATCCGGCCCAGTGTTTCAAGTTGTTCTGGTGAATGTGGAGAAGCAGAGGTCGAGTCGAGGAGAGAGCAGGGCGGAGGATGGAAGGGGGGTTGGGAGTGTGCGTGTGGTGCGGGAGTGAGCAGAAGGTGGTGTGGCCAGTTAGGTGCTATGTGGGTAGCGACAAAGAGAGAAGGGATGCGAGGAGGTTTGGATTGATGGAGACAAGATTGACAGACGGCGGTGCTTAAGGTCGTAAACGGTTTGGGATTGAGTGAGCATTTGAGGCAGTGAATTGGAGATCGGCGGGCCGACGATTGGGGGCGAGCTGTGAAGATAAATTCGGGCTGGCTCAGGTGAATGATGGAGGAGGAGCACTTGTCTGCCCCGGACCTTTACGTCGTTGCTGGCATCATAGGCTTGCCAAGCGAAGAGGTGGAAGAGCCACCACAGCAATTAGAGCCTGACACCCCCGGGCGTGCAGGGAAGAACATGGCGCCGCTAACGACCGGGATTGTTAAGGCTGCCTTTAGCACGCCGCCTTAGAGATTGAGCAGCGCTAGGGAGGG
>AJFL01000275.1:0-21178 GCA_000467735.1 Rhytidhysteron rufulum CBS 306.38
ACCCATCTGCCAGCTCGTGATTCTCACATCTTGTGATTTGAGAAAAGCTAAGTCCTTAAAAACTACCATCACAAAGAGCCAAATGTCATGTCAGGATAGGCTGTGATAGTGAAGGTTATCCAATTGGAGGCCGGTTAATATTCGAGCATAACGAAAGTCATTTCTACGTTAAAAAAGTAATTACAGAACAATTGCATTTAAGTGATATAAGTGAAAGTGATTAGAACGACATATACAACGAGTTAGACTGCAGTATTAACCTCCACTGGATTATGACCGGGTCATGCATGTTTTAGCTCATCTATTCTCTCTTACGAAAGCTACAACTTAAGAACCTGATACATCCACCCCCTGTTTGTTGTTTGAATCCTTACATTACTGGCTTGGACCAGACCCCTACCGCTTCCTTCTCTTAAAAATCTTTAGGCTTTGCCGAAGAGACTTGAATAACATGTATATCGTTATCTAAACTCCCACCGAAGACGAGTTCCTTAGAACCTCTTCAACAAAGCTCTCCAGCTCTATATTTACAGCATCATGCTGCTGGACCAGCAAGAAATGAGCAGCATCTATAGGTCTAACCCTTCCATTCCTCGCGTACGGCAAGGTAGATTCAATCTGAACATCCGGAAGCGCAACCGTTTCCAATCGTGGTGACAGAAGAAGAAGCGGCTGATGAATCGTGGGATCCCGGCCCGCAAGAGCTATTACATACATTTTACCAAATCAGCATATCAACATTGCATGAAAAGTTGGATATGATCTTACCAGCTTCATCCTCAGCATTGACGTCTCTCATTTGAGATTGGTAGATCTTAACCGGGCCATCGAAACCACCGTTGAACTGGATAATTCGCTTCCAGATCTCGAGATCTTTGAAGTCTAGCCAACCGCCCCAAGGAGCGATTCTATCGGCTAGTAGCCATTCTTCGAATGCGCCGACAGGGGAGAAGAATTCGATATTCCAGGTAGCATTGGCGGTGTACATAAGCGTGTAGACGGAATCGATCTAGTGAGTGTGAGGTGCGAGATGCGATGATTGATGAAGGATGGAATAGACTTACATGAGCATCCATTATCTGCGCACTATTATCATCATTCATGAAATACCAGTACCCAAAATTCGCATAACCCAAGGTGGCCAATGACTCATTGTTGGCTGCCTCGATACCAGCCTGGTTAAATGCCAATGGGGGAGCAGAATATCCTACTCCGAGGAAGGCGACTGCAATCAGGCGCTCTGATATGTATGTTATAACGCGAGATAATACTACGGATCCACTGATTCTTTAAGTCAGGTATGCAAGACATGGAGGTCACTGTGGGAATACGTACAAATCATGTCCCACAGCAACCACTGTCTCAATCCCCTCGCAATCGAGCAACGCGGTAATCTCCTCTACTTGACTCTTCAATCGCCACCGTCTGAGGTCTTGAGGATTATCCGTTCCACCGTAGCCAATTAAATCGGGAGCGATGATGCCGTACCCTGCTTTGCTAAAATATTCGACTTGGTACCGCCAGTCAAAGGAAGAGGATGGGAAGCCGTGTAGAAAGAGAATGTAGGGTTTAGAGGGCGAGGTGGGCGCACTGAAGATGTATCGATAGGTGGTTCCTGAAGCCAGGGTGGCAGCTTTAACGAGATGGACGTAGGAGGTGTCAAAGATATCGCGCTGGTGGGCTTTAGTTATGGTTGAGTGGCACCTGGAAGGTGACGTACTGTATTTGGTGTTGATGTGATGGTGCAGTTACCGGACTGAAGGCTGGTGAGTGCTTTGGTCAAGCAACTTTTGGAGATGAGGGTATTAGACTTACTTGTTGAATTGTGCCATTGTCACGGCGATGAGGCTGTGAAGGCTGTCCTCGGAAGGGCTGCGAGAGTGCAAATGAAATGCTACTTGCAACAAGAAGCGACAGAGTGAAAGGTAGCCTCATGGTGGTCGATTGGCAGTGTTCTGTTGCTAGATGATCATTTTGCGGGAGACGACTTATATATCAAACCTACGTCCGTGGTCACGGGATTCACTCAATTATTGATTACCAACATTTGCTTATTCAACCGTGATTACCGCGGCGATCATTAGCCAAAAGCGTGATGGATTCACGATGTAAGATTTTAGAACCCCAAAAAGCTGAAAGAGTTAATGGCGTGCGTGAGGCTGCCTCGTGATTTATAAGCCACGAGATTATCAATCGTTTTCATCTATGCGTTCTGGGAGAGAAAGTGGATCAATAGCGAGCTCACTTCTCACGGCCGTAGTCAAAATAGAAAATGCTACCTTTCCCATGTCATTCGGTACAATAATCATCATCCATGTTCGTTAATATATCCCCTATATATAATGAATATATGAAGGGTCTCAAACCTGCATATTCGCAACCCCGTTGGGTCGCTTTCGTCTAAAGGCCCCCCATTTCTTAACATGGTTCCCATCCACCTTTACTACCGACATCATTGTTGATTGCCTTCGCATTGCCTCTGCTGCAAGGGCGTCTCGTGCCAATTTTGATTGGTCTCTGCTGATGAAGAATTCCCGAATTACTTCTCCCTTAAGTACCATCATGAGAGCAAAGATAATAACAAGCATTGTGACCGGCAAGGCGATGATCCAAAAGAGCCATTGTCCTTGCTTCAAGTCTCGCACATCGGCCGTATTCATTCCCAGATACGATGTTACCCAGGACAATGGCAGAAAGACGATGGTGACGATAGTAAAAACTATGACCGCATTTCCCATGTTCTCTTGACGAATTTCGAGCATCTGGACCACTTGTCTGCTGAATCCTTCAAGGCGAGCATACAACCCATTCATCTTCATACATGTATCACGTCTTCTGTTTAGCTCGCTAGCGCAAAACGCATTTTCGGCACGGAAGTGGGTGGCCCGGATGTACGTAGTTATACGGTATGTGCACGGCTCGAGGACTTGCTGAAACTTAGCTAATACTTCCCATTGAGCATTAACCACTCTAGAGGCGAGTCTTATCTCTTCACGAAGTTTCCAGATTTGACGAAGGACCTTGGTCCGCGGGTGCTTTATGCCTTCAAGATGCTGCATTTTGAGTTAGCTTGACATGGACTATCTTTCTGGGGTATAGCTCTTCCCGTAAAGGTGAAGGTATTTCAGTACGTACTAGTCTTTGAGAAAATGAGGCATAGAGCTGTTCAATGGCATCACTTCCATGGATTGGTCGGTTGAATAAATTAGCCATGGCACTCGCTAGAATATATTCCGGCCCAACAGCGTTGTAACTAACGGTAGCGGTATCAATATCGGTGTGAGCCATGAGCATGATATCCTGTTCCGCCTTCTCCATGAACAATGTCGCAGTAAAACCTGCTTCATCGAGCTGGTTTCTAGCACGATCTAGCTGCTCACGGTCTTCGGATTCTAGCTCAACTGATTCGCGATGCTTGTCGAGGTGATTGCAATATCGGTTGATGATCATGAAAGAGCGGGCTGTATGCAAAAGTAGCATTATCGAGGCTTCCAGGGATCTTACAATAGATCGAGGAAGTAGGTATTGGGGAGATTTTGAGTATTGATCTTTGGCGACCCCTTCTCGAATGCACTTCGCCTTGGTATGAATCGTTCTCAGGTGACCGGCGGTTATCTCTAGATAACTACTAAACAAATTGAGTCGTTGATCTATACGGAACTGGCTTTCACTCCGAAGCCAATTGGCAATATGCACTTTCAATTTTACACTTTCTGCTTCTTCCTTGTCACTTATTCCGAAATGAACCGTCTTGACATGGTAAGCAGCGGTTTCGAATGATCGATATACGTGCCCCGATGTGCATGGCCTGCAGTATTTCCAAGAATGAATTGGCCTTATGTCATCTCTCCTTGAATTGGCTTCTGAATCAGGTACATGGCGAACAATCCAGAATCGTGAATTTTGCCATCGAGACATATCGAGCTCTTTCTGAAGTCCAGTTCTAGCTACCTACAGTTCGTTAATTACGTATAAGTTTAGTTTTGAATTGGCCACCTACCGACATCACCATGTCGAATGATCCCCAGCACTTTTGAACTAAGGGGTGCTTTGAAGATAAAGGAAGGTAGAAGGATAGAAATTCTTGCCAATTATGGTATAAGGATCCAAGAGACAAGTTACAACTTGCTGAGAGGCTCTCATGAACTTTGTCATGAGAATGCTTAAGGCCTATGCCATTATCAAGAAGAGACTTTGCGCTGACGTTATCAGTCGTTTGTAATGTTTCATCAGGTATGGGGGATGAGCGGCCTTGGTTCTGAGTGAGGGAGCTTAAGGACGGATATTCCTTTTCTAGATCTTCTTTGAGAATTTCTGGACCTCTACTATATAGCTTCCTGTTCTTTTCGGGCATTTGGGCTTTGAGTGTTTTGTGAATTGCTTCTGTAATTCTTTCGAGAAATTCTGATGTGCTTTTCATTGTATCATCACCCTGAAAGCGTCCCGATTCGTTATCTGCAGCCCATGTCAAAAATGGAGGGATGTGGATATCCAACTTTGATTTAGGTTCTTGGTCTGTTGCATAGTGTTGCGTATCTCCAACTGAACTCTCCTTTTGTCTGCCGTGGCTCTCTTGAGAATTTGGCTGGATGAAAGATTTATTTTTCCGTCGATCCATCGGTCTGGATGTTCTGATAGGATTCTGAAGAGGGTCAGATTGATCCTTGACCTCTGGAGGAAGAATGTACAGAAGAGCCTTTTCTTGCTTCGAACTGGTATCAAATACGAGATACCCCAGCTGCTCAAGGTCTTGTTCTGATTTTGGAGTTTTTTGGTTCGGCTTCAACTTGAAATCGTCTACAAGGGCCCATTGGGGAATATGGTAAGTCGTAGTCTCCTTGTCCAATTTATGTCGCACCTCCTCTCGGATCGTCAAAGCCCTAGAGGTATCGCTGATCGCAGGAGTAACTGGGTATCCTACATTGGGCCTCCCTTGAGGTGGCATCTGCCTCCTTCTTAGTGGTCAGTGACACGTTATCGTTTTATCATTTTTAAGGGTTACGAATACCTCCACTGCGCTTGTCCATTGTCTCGATTATAAAGGAGCATTTTACCAGAAGCTCCTCTCGATTCCGACGTCGTAGAATCCTCACCTTCCGATTCAGTAAGTAGTTCTGCTATTGAGGAATCCTCTGATTCTGATTGGGTGGATGAGTATGGAGTCGATCTGCCTTGTCCTGGCCCTAGATCATCCTCTGTGTCCTTTCTACGGGATATGAGGCCATCTTCCTCTATGTCACTTCCATTGAACTCGATTGATTCAGTGGACCGTTTAGGCCGGGCAAAACGTATAGTAACCTTTTCGCGACTATTCACAGAGCTTTCTGGCGGCGGTGGCTCTGCATGTGATCGACGACGATCTGTAAATGGTTGCGATCTGTCTGATAGCGAATTTGGTGCACCAGGCGGCTGCGGTAGCACGAGGTTCTTTCGTCTTATGAGAAGCTCAATGGTATCAGACTTCTCTTCTTGAAGGGCCAATATCCAACTTTCACCATCTAAATTCGAGCCATCTAGAAAGGAGATTGTTACTTCATTGAAAGGGGTCTGTAAGTGCTTCAGACAACGTTCTTCGATTCTATGGAGTAGCTCCTAAAATTATGAGTTTACGTGCTTACTTCCTTTAAAAATGAATCAAAGTACTTACAAAATACGTCCTACATTCTTGTAATGTTAGGAAGAATTCGCAGCCGTACCAGTCCACTGTATGGACGATCGTTGGCCTGTTGGAGGCCTCGGGCTGAGCTTCAAGAAGATGAATAGTCTTACCGATCATGTGGTCGAAGGAAGCAGGTCCATACGTTACAATATCTAGGTGAGGCTATGGGTCAGGTAGAACGATGTTAGGAACGATGTAGGACATACTATCTCCAAGAACGACGGCCCAGATATGGGGAACATAGATGATGTGATCCTGTGTGCCTTTCCCATCGGCCATGGTGGGGAAGAGCTGTTCGAAGTCCCACTCCCTATCTAAGTGAAGTGGTTCCTGCCATTGGAATAAACTTTCGATGGGGTATTGATTGGGAGAGTGGCGGGGAAGGTCGTGACTTTGTAAAGGGCCAAGCGCAAAGTATGGAAAACTGATGGAGATGGCGCTGAGACTGCCACCTTGCTCGTCCTGTAGACCAAACTCGCTGCTATCGGCACGAAATAGCCAAGGTCCGTGGTGCCAATTCCTCTCGGATCTTGTCTGGTTGCGGGCGTGTTTGATCAATGCTAGAGCTACCGCTTTCCAGTTCTTCGTCAATCCAGGAATGTTGAGTACGACCGCCTAACTGATGAATTAGTATCCAAAATCGGGACTTGCGAGGTGCAGAGGTTCTACAGAAAACTCATCGAAGTCCAGCATGTCTCGTTGCACGTGTCTACATTTTGTTAATGTATTGTGAAAAATGGACCAGAAGGAGCACATACAACCACTTGATGGGCCTGGAGGAGTGATTTTTGTTGTGATCAAGGTCTCTTGACCATGTCAGATCTAACAGGTGATGTCCCTGTTCCGACTCAAACCACCTTCTCGCAGCGGTGATGTTCAGAAAGTGATGAGGCTGCGCCTGTGAGCCGTTCGGTCCGCTCCGCCGTGGCCAGGTCCAGGAACCGGTATCATTTGCATCCGAAACATTGCTTTCGAATAGGCCATATATGTTGACATCTAGGCAGAGATCGTTCCCTTGGTTGTCTGTTGGTTTGTGATACTGATGGCACTTGAGTCGATTGCGAGGGCCACGGGAGGTTGGGCGACGACGGCCCTCGCGACGTTCGGTGTGTGGGTAATCATCTGGTGGTGCAAAATCCGGATCATCTCTGTTGTGCGACATGTTAAATCACTAGTACAATAGTAACCGAAGGACAAGTTCGTTGGCGCGGCCTTCCGGCTCATATATATATTGAGCCATAGGCAACAAGGCTGTGGGCTGCATGGGAATACAATAAAAGTGGTTAGCGATTTATCGTTATTGGTGTACAGTCGCCCTGAAATATAAGCGATGTAGCCAAAGGATTTCACTACCAAAAGTAGAATAGCGAATCAAATTCCATTCTTTTGGCCCCAACTTTGTCTTCGCTGCTCTCCTAATCTAGTGTAGTATAAAATATTCTCTATATATAGATTTTATTACTCATTTATAATATTTATAACATAATTTATATGTCGATAGGAGCCCAGAAAAACAACGAGCGGGCTATTCGTTCCCATTTCCCTTACACCAATGTCATCTGAAGGGGGGCGAGGATGTTTTCCCAGTGATGATAATAGACTCTATCGTCGCAACAATGCGCTGTAAGAAACATTCACCTATTTGATGTATCTGACCAGCCTTTCGTATATATATTCGTTTCTCTCCACTGAATGCAGCCCAAGTTTTGACAGTTTCATGATGCCGATAGCTAAAATCCCTAGTTATTAATGAGATTAGGAATAACTGACAGGTTTCATTTGGAAAAGAAGCCAATACCAACATGGTCGGGCAGGAGTGTTGATCCAATCATCATCGTCAGAATATACTCTAGCTTTGAAGTTATTGACGCAATGTGGATGGTATCCATGGTACGTTCATTCCAGACGTCTTAGCATCCCCAACACCGCTTATTGAGAAGCCTCAATAAAGTCCCGTGTTAATCTCCTTTCTGACCTTTCCTTTCTGATCGCCTTTGCGACAACCGTTTTCATTGTCAATTCAATATGAAATCTTCAATCTCTCATCCGGTTCTCCTTCTCAGCTTTGGCATCAGCCTTTCTTTCGCCTCGCTCGATCCGATTCTCAAATACCGACAACGTGCCCGGTGGCAGACCTAGCAAACCTCCATCGTCACCCATCCCGTCCACACCACCCGCACCCGTGCCTGCGGTCCCACCTCTTCCTTCAGCCGACCCACCCCCTCTACTCTCCTCGCCAGCCTGTCGTCCCCAATACACACAAGTATCGCCTGATGGGACATGCGGTCCAGAACATAACTACACATGCATTGGCTACGTGCGAGGAGAGTGTTGCTCCGGATTTAACTTTTGCGGTATTTCCTTGTACCACTGCGGGTTTGGATGCCAAAGCGAATTTGGGAAATGCGCACACTACGAGGATCCGATAAATGTCTGCAGCTCTTCGTAGTATACTATGTGTTAGACACTTGAAGTGCTGGTAGTATCAATGTTGAGGCGGGAGAGATCCAGGTAGGACCACAAGAGCCCGGATGTTGATAGCATTGAAGGCATCTTATTGGGTGTGGAGTCCCGGTTGTATTTCAGATATCTTTTTTTTTTTTTGAAAAAATTTGCATCATCAAAACATGAAGCGATCTAATTGATATCAAGAGCGAAAGCGAAGGACCCTAAGTAAGGTTAGATGGTTCGTAGCTGAAAGGGGTATATTTTCTGAAGA
Organism: Rhytidhysteron rufulum CBS 306.38; assembly: GCA_000467735.1. Classification (NCBI taxonomy): domain Eukaryota; kingdom Fungi; phylum Ascomycota; class Dothideomycetes; order Hysteriales; family Hysteriaceae; genus Rhytidhysteron; species Rhytidhysteron rufulum. The sequence continues at coordinate 8,379 of AJFL01000275.1, forward strand.
TATGAAGCAGACTATAACATCGTTTAGCATGCCTCGAAGTGTAATCAGATTTATGTCTTGATTCAATATAATGGATAATGTTTTGCGGGAGGTAAAGTGTTCTAGCCAAGTCCAACTAGAAGAAGAGTCACGTGGAGATTCCTTGGACATCTGCCGAGCAGTGATCTTTGCCGTGATAGGCAGCTGCAAACCACAAGGATTCAGGGGCTAACCCGAACGGTCTCCCTGTCACGACCAAGCAACGCACTTATCAGATAAGCCTTGTAGCTTGTAGCCATCCATGCTTATCTTGTTCCCCGTCTTATCACCACTCAGTTGTACTACAAAACCCAACGAAATCCCGGCCATCTTACTCTGCCCTCTCTATGCCCTCATCCCGTCCACTGTCCCTCATTTGTTACCATGTCCAAGGAAGTGGAATTGAAGAGTCATGACCCCCAGTTTCCTCATGAGGATCAAAATATCGAGATAGGTCATGGTCCTCTCGAGGAGCTGGAAGTCGATGTTGGCAAGGTTCTCGCCGAGGAGGGCGAATTCGTCTTGGATTCAGATCACTCTCCTTACCCCGAAGGTATTCACCCTCTTAATGAACCCGACCTAAATCCGCAATCGCATCTTAACGTCGTCCAGTTCGAGCCGTTGTTCCCGAGGTAGACGACCCTCACATTCCCGTAAACACGCTGCGAATGTGGATCATTGGCTTCATCTTTACTATGATCGGAGCTGGCGTCAATAACTTCTTCTCCCTTCGCTATCCCTCCGTACATATCGTTGCCCTGGTCGCCGAATTACTAGCTTTTCCATGTGGTGTGTTCCTAGCTCACGTGCTTCCGCTATGGACCGTTAACCTTGGACCTCTGGGACATTGGACGATCAACCCGGACCGCAAGTTCAACATCAAAGAGCATGCCATCATTACCATCATGGCTAATGTGTCCATCGCATGGGGTAATGCAGACGCTACCAACATCATCCAGGCAGCTGAAAAGTTCTACAACATCCCCCTCAAAACCGGTTTCAACATTCTGCTCGTCCTTTGCTGCCAGCTTCTCGGATTCGGTATCGCTGGCCTTTGTCGGCCATGGGTAGTCGAGCCAGCAAGCATCATTTGGCCTGGAACCCTTTCCATCTGTGCGCTTCTCAGCACGCTTCACTCCAGGGCAAATGCCATTGCAAATGGGTGGAAGATCTCCCGTCTTCGGTTCTTCATGCTGCTCATGACATGCGCCTTTGCATGGTATTGGTTTCCGGGTCTTATATTCGTCGCTCTAAGTTATTTCACTTGGGTGTGCTGGATTGCACCCCATAACCGCATTGTCAATCACCTCTTCGGCATGCAGACTGGACTTGGACTTTCTCCAATCACTTTTGACTGGACCCAGATCGCGTACAACACGAATCCATTACTTTCACCAGCATGGGCTGCAATCAATGTTTTCCTCGGTTTCGTTGGAGGATTTTGGATCATAGTACCCATCATTTATTACACCAATACATGGTGGACTGGTAAGGCGTTCGATTCCATTACCTTCTTTGCATGCTAATTGAAACCATTGCGATAGGTTATCTCCCATTGATGACGGCAGATGTCTACGATCGTTACGGATCCGATTATAACGTGTCTCTCGTCATCACCGCAGATGGAACCTTCAACCAGACAGCCTACCAAGCCTATTCACCGCCTTTCCTTGGGGCATCCTTCGCTTTCGTGTATGGTCTTGCTTTTGCTTCCATTACTTCCGTCCTTGTTCATGTCGGGCTTTGGCATGGGGCAGACATTATCGGAGCGATGAAAGGCCGTCAAACCATGGACGTTCACGCTCGACTAATGCAATCGTACAAGCAAACTCCATGGTGGTGCTATGCTACGATTACAGTCGTGATGGTAGTTCTCTCCATCGTAATGGTTGAAGTGTACGATACGAAATTGCCAGTGTATGGTGTATTTTTAGCTTTGGTTATCCCGGCCCTCTACATGATACCATGCTGCATTATTCAGGGCATCACCAACGTCGATGCTCAGCAACTCAACGTCCTCTCTGAATTTATCGGCGGATACATGTTCCAAGGGAAGCCACTTGCCAACATGATCTTCAAGACTCTTTCACAAGACGTTGTTCAACAAGGCATCTACTTTGCTCAAGATATGAAATTAGGTCATTACTTGAAGATCCCACCACGACTTGTCTTTGTGGCGCAAGGTCTAGCGACAGTATGTATTGATTATCCCTTGACGTCATAATACTTACAATTCACGTTTAGGTCCTCGGTGCACTTACTCAAGTGGGCGTCACGACCTGGATGCTCGGTAACATCGATGACATCTGCACCTACGAACAAAGCGATTCCTTCTCTTGTCCAAATGGCAGAACTGTCTACTCATCATCCGTCATCTGGGGTTTGATTGGACCAGGCCGTCTTTATTCCGCTGGCAAGATCTACTCCGGTCTTCTACACTTCTTCTGGATCGGTGCTCTCATGCCAGTCCTAACATGGTATGCCTGGAAACGAACCAAGATCGACTGGCTCAAATACGTGAATTGGCCTTTGATCTTTGTGGGCACATACAATGTACCTCCTGCCACGGGTATCAATTACTCGTCTTGGTGGGTGGTCAACTTCATTTTCAACCGTATCATTTTCCGCAAGTTCTTCGCGTGGTGGACAAAATACAATTATGTGCTTGCTGCAGCAATAGATACTGGAACAGCTTTGGCAGGGATCGTCATTTTCTTTGCCGTCAGCTACCCTGGAGCAACGTTTCCGGACTGGTGGGGCAATACAGTGTTTCTCAATACAGATGATGGAAATGGAGTGCCGTACCTAGATATGCCAGCGAAAGGCTGGTTTGGGCCGGCGAATGGGACATGGTTTTAGATGGTAGCTGTTCTGTATTTGACATGGTCACCATTATAATCTACTAATATACAATGCTTCATTCCAGCTCCCCTGAGGGAGGTGAAAGCTGTGTTCCTGCTGCAAGCGGCTTTCCCAGGTCCGGCGCATCATCCGCGGTCCAGCTAACCCTTTGTACAAACGTCTGTCTCCCACCATCACATCCGCCATTTGATTTATTATTTGCATGGAATACATTCCAGTCCTCCATTCCATCAGGACTTTTGAAAAACCCATTATGTCCCGGACCATAAAGGCCATTTGCCGATGTGAAAATTGGCTCCGGATTCTTCACCCAGCTCTTCGCAATCAGCGGATCAGCACCAGCAGTCAGCTTCAAGTATCCCAGCTCGTAGTACTGCGTGTTGCAGCCAGACGCGCTGAATATAATGTGGTGGGCGCCTTTGGGGGAGGTGAGACCGACCGGGCCTTCGTTGATGGCCCAACCTTGTTTTTCCCATGCGTACGTGGGAGAGGTAAGCAAGGTTCCTTGACTAGTACTATTAGGAGATAGGAGTTCAGCGATCCAGAGGGCACCACCGCTGGTAGACGCGTAGATGTAGTATAGTTTTCCAGTGATGTTATACACCGTCTGCAATTACTTAGGTTAGTCATTATCGAATACCGAGGGAATGATCAATGGAACTAACTGCATCCAGCATTCCTGTACTGTAGTTTGGTGGAGTGATTTGGCTCATGAAGGTAAACGGTGCCGACAGAGGATCAGTCGTACCGCCTTCTAACACCCATGTGCGTTGTGTGCCAACGAAGTCGGACACTTTCCGTCCAGCTGTGTAGTAGATGTACCATCTTCCCTTGATACGATGTAATTCCGGGGCCCAGAATTGGTTATTACGAGCAGGGTTTGTGTCTGTCCAAACTATCTTGGGAGTCGAGGTCTTCAGCCATTCTATCGTGGAGGCGTTCGTGATTTGAACATTTGACCACGTTGTTGTGAGGAGGTAATATTGGTCGTTGTAGTATGTTATAAAGGGGTCACTACCATCACGGGTTTTGATCGGATTTGTGAATCCATGGACTAGGTAGCTGCATATACATGCAATGAGGTAGAGGAGACAAATAAACTGCATTTTCAGGCACAGCGCAGTGAATGCAGGAGTAGATGACAAGAATGCTGTTAATACATCTACATTCAATGTCAACCTTTGCTGTGATAAGCTTAAGTATGGTTTTAGAACATGGTAATACCCAAATCTACAGGTGGAGTATTGTCTACTTCTCAGAGCTTGAAAAACTACAGTGTATCGATTTCTCCGCTTCAATATTAAGATTTTGCACCAACAGCAAACCTGAGATTTGACAAGGTAACTCAGGGTGGATTTTTTTAATTATGTGCCTTTATTCGTTCGCTTCTCGAAATTGTTCCAGCAAATCGGAAAGTACAAGGCACGGGAAATCTAATAATGCTAATTGGATATATTAGAATATGGATATCACCCGCATATTGAGATGAGTGATCGTAGATAAAGGGCTACCGAACGCACTTTGTTCATTCTAGCAATTAAGGTCATGCTCCGGTTTTCCATTTCCCTAATTTCAACATAGGATTGAATAACTTCACTCGAGAGGAGGCAAGGACCGGGGTATAGGGTGGAAGAGACCTTGAAAATCAATTCAATTATAAAGATAGCTAATAGTTCAATGCTCTGCTGCCTACACGAAAGGGATCCAGAGATAGTACAATTCACATAGCCCGGGCAACGAGAATGATTGCCTTAGACGGAGTAAGGATCCAAATCATTCTTATACATGCCCGCCGCCGCCACCTCCCTAACCCACAACTTCCATACCCTGACAGCCGTCGGTGAGTTCACGACCAAACAGTCCCTCGCTTCCTCTAAGGTGAGATAATCCAAGCCTGCGCCAACTCCAGAACCGGCACCCGAACCTCTCAGGGTCGCTGCATTCCCGTAGATTTCCGCATTTGACTTGGTATACATTGCCCGGTAGACCGCATCTTGAGCCGACTCTCCAATATCCGTGAAACCATGGTGACGCTGCAAGGCAACCCGATTATCAGGCAAATAAGTCTGGTTCCCAAGTCCGCCCAAAGTAAAGGTTGTCGCCAAATCAGCACCGAGGGCTGTGTCGCTGACGAGCATGTCCTTGGGGTGGGATGCGTTGTTGACATAGGTGGCGGTGGCAGTGATGTCAAAAACGGGTGCGCCTCCCAATAGGAAGCCAGCCATATGATACACAGGTTTCATCACCGCCTCCGATACTGGAAAAGCAACTACAGCTTCTGCATGAGAGTGCACTACGCTCTGCGCACCGGGATATCTCTTATAGATCTCGCCATGGATGAAACGTTCCGTATACCCTCGACCAGCCGTAGGATCCAGCGGGGTGGAGTTCGAGACGTGATATTCGATAAGATCGTTTGGAGACTCGACAAGGGCGGGTGCGAGTTCGCCGGAGATAATAAAAAGGTTTGGATTCTCGGGGTGACGGATAGAAACATGTCCAAAGGCATCGACGAGACCGTGGTAGTGCAGGATGTGGTTAGAAGTGATGAGAGTTGAGAGAAAGGTTGTCAACACCGGGGTCAGGGGGGTGAGTATAGTCATTGTGAGTGGCAAGTGGCAGGGGTTGCTGAAAAGCTTGAATCTGAGATCTGCTTGATTATAAGTGTGAAGACAGACAGTGAGTGAATTTGCAGCTGATGAGGATTGGCAGAGTTGGAGAGATGTGGTGCTTTTTTAACTCTAGTGAATCGGGCCGCGATGTTGTGCTTGTGTGTACACATGTGCAACTCCACTGTACTAGGACATAAACGAAGATGTACCTATCTCCGTTTCCCCTCGATGGATCCATGGGCATTGTCAGCTGAAGTTCCATTAACCTGTCATCAGGCCGCATTAGGTGAGGATTAGGGGAAGTGGAGTGCATAGCTGAGGTGGAGTGCATGCAGGGGGCTGGGAATCCACCCATGGTTCGACGGAAGCGGAGAGCCGGGACGTCACCCTACATACACACATACACACATACATGCGATATACAAACGATATGTGTAGCCACAAAAATTTCCCAACGCCCGTCTGCGTATTGCAGGTAAGTGTCCATCCACTTTATGGAATTCTTTGCCTCATGTTGGATGGAGACGGGGAGCTAGGACGTCATAATACATACCTCCGCTGTGTGCTGCGTGAAAAATTCCAAAGACCCGTTCGCAGATTAAAACACGGCGAACTCCACGTACACCGGAATTTCTAACCTCAACAATTCTCTTACAAGTTTTTCCATGGCACTTGTGTGAACTCAAATTACCGACAACATATAACGTCCCGGTAATACAATAACCTGCAGGTCGTAAAATACGACTTACTTAGGTATACTCTCGATAGTATCATATGTTTAACTCAGAAATGCAGGGATTTCATTAGAAATGTGTGACGATATGGCTATCGCAACTGACATAGTTTCATTGGAGGAAGTCATCACGAAATAGTAAGACATGAGTATAGATTACAATATTTAGTTGATGTTAAATGAAGAATTCTAAAATGATTTTTAAATACCCCTCTCTTCAAACAATCTTCGAATGCATCTTGAATATAGACTCGATATTGCAATACATCCTCTCTCCACACATTACGAATGGGAATGACAATTATGACATCCATCGATCATCTTGCAAGTCGGGTCACGTATATGAGGAGTAGTAGAGCACCACTCTAAGTTCTAAAAGATCACGTGACAGGCAACCCGGTTCAGTTCTTACCTCTGGGCAAGCGCTGGTAGTTACTGCCTCAGCTTACTAATCAGTCCACATGATTTTCCAGCTCTACATTCCCAATATCTGTTGTAGTTGCCATTTTGATAATATAATAGAAAATGTTTCAGATCTAGTGTCTTGCACATCAGTCTGTGGTGGAATAACGCTCGGTACTTAAGCGTGCGCAGTCCATGAACATGACGTTTCTGCCAGCAAAAGAGCTTAAATGACAGGCTCGCTCGTACGGATTTTGAAAACATCTACCCATATAAAATATTTTTTTAGATTCCTCAATCCAAACGAGAAACTGTCGGTTTTGGTCATCTCTGGATATCATTCTATAACAGGTTATAGGTGTGTGCTAACCTCTCAAAGGCCTGGCCTAGGGAGAAAGACTTTTTCAAATCGTTTCAAAGATTTAACCATTCAGGTTGATTTCTGTAGACTTCGGTTGTATTTATATTGGGATGATTTATATCTGAGTTTTTCTTTCTTTCTTGGAGGAGCACAGGGGGTGCTACTTGAACCTCTACTACCAATTGGTCAAAGCAAAAGCCCCTACCAGACACAAAGTTTAGACTTTCGGTCTGTGTCCTATTATATAAGTACCCTATAATCTTTTTTTTCTAAGGCCATTATTCCCTTGTGCTAATTATGTAATAATACCTATTAGACGAAGCCTTAATTAGCCCTTCTAAACAATCTTTACCAAGCCAAAAACCCCAGGGAAATCTAGATTCTAATTCAGAGGCCATTGAAAATTTGAAATAAAGCTGACTTCGTAATGTACTACTGCTTATTGACGAAGTTCATCATATAAATCGCCATCCTTTAAGTCTAGCAAGCCACTAACACCACCAAATTTAGCCACTACGCCACAGCATAGACATTCTACCTAGATAGGTAGGTATGGAGAGTGTTTTCGTACGGCCAAAAATAAACAAAGCAACAACTGACTCACTCTCAGCTGAAAATGGCTGTCAAGCTCTCCACTCTACGAACAGCATCCATGGCCCCAAATATCGCACATTCTAGGGGCTCACAGACCGCTGGGCGTCTGTAGACTCTGAAACAGTAGGTAGTGCTAACCTTTTTGATTTAATATCTTGCATAAATGGAAAAGCCAAAGCAATGCTTTCTCAGGCCAAACACGAAAATAGCCTGTGTATAAAATCTTCCGTTCTCTAGTGAATTTTCAGTAATTCAAGGATTTCTATCGCGGAATGAAGAGCATTACGAAATGTGGAACATAATTCACCTAAGAGCTACCAGCACCTTCGCACATGCTTCAAGTATGTTAGCCGTGCTAATAGCACTGCATGCTCTTCCACTCCTCTCGTCGGTTAGAGCAGCATCGCTACCTTTGATCAACCGGTAAAGCACTACCCTGTTGTGTCATTACCTACCCGGTGATGGATTATGGCCAACTTTGGAAGACTGGAAGATTTTGAATACTTCCATTGGTGGTCGACTCGTCGCAGGGACCCCCCTAGCAAAACCATGTTATAATGGGAGTGCCCAGAACCTTCTTTCTCCTACCTGCGCTGAACTTCGAGGTGAATGGACGACACCTGGACTCTAGTAAGGCTGTGAATCTGAACTACACCACATTTGGTCGCCTCTCTCACTAATGCCGTGTCCCTCAGTTACGACGATCCGGTTAACGTCATGTGCCCATATTTCCTAAACAACTCCTGTTCTCCGTTCACGACGAATACTACTACATACGCCAATGGAACTTCGGCCATCTGCGCACTGGGAAACATGCCACCCTATGCCATCGCCGTCGGAAACACAGACAATGTGATTGCCGGTCTAAACTTTGCACGGGAAAAGAATATCCGCCTCGTCATCAAGAACACAGGACATGATTATCTGGGTCGCTCTAACGGAAAGGGTGCTCTGTCGCTGTGGACTCACAATCTCAAGGACATTGAGTTCTTGAACTGTACCAGTGCCTCATACACCGGTCCCGCCGTCAAGATCGGAGCAGGCGTGCAAGCATTTGAGGTTTATGAAGCTGCAGCTCAACGTGGGTTACGATTTGTAGGTGGCTTATGTCCTACAGTTGGTGTTGCTGGCGGATACGTCGCTGGAGGTGGACATGGACTTCTCATAGGTAAATACGGATTGGCGGTGGACAATTCGCTGGAGTTTGAAGTTGTTACTGCGGATGGTAGCATCTTGATCGCGTCACCCACACAAAATGCAGATCTCTTTTGGGCATTGAATGGGGGGGGCATGGCGCTGCGAGTAAGTCAATGAACAGTTCGTTGCCTGTGTCGCACTGATGAATGTCTAGGACAAACCTTACGAGATGATGATACTGAGTGATTATCACAGCACCATTCACGCCAAGGTGCAAGGGACGTGGAACCTACACAAAGCATCGCAAGAAAAGCAACGGCTCCCACTCGATTTCTTCACCATGCTCTCAAGCGTTTCCGGCGTTGTGAGTAACAAGAGCCAGGCCAACTACACCGCTGCGAACTCATTCCTCGATGCCTCTGCAAGCTACCGTCACACCCTCGGCCTACACGCACACACAATTGACCTTGGTGTGCTCGAGGATGTTGGCTATGTGTCCGAGCAGAATGCGAAGCTAGAGACGCGGTTCGACAAGCGTCTGTGGACTCCAATCAACGAAGTAATGCTGCGCAAGACACTGAGCTACTCCATCCCATCGCAGCAGAACACCAGCATCATTTCTAACAGCAGCCAGATGATCATCGGCCTCAGTCTCCCGCTTCCAACCGATGAGCTCGAATCGGGCATGAAACAACGCTTCGGCTATCTATGCCACAGTAACGGCACCAGTATGATCCTAGGCGGTATGGGCAACGAAGGCAGTCAAGCCAATATCAATCATGGCACCGACCAAGCTGTTCGGAGTTTACGTATGATGCATAAGTCTGGGACGGACGTGGCGACGCTCGTCAATGCATGTGTGGAAGCCATTGCAGCGCGGTCAGTAGAGATACTGCGACTTGAGGCGGAGATGGATGCGACGAGACCGCTGATAGCATACGGGTTGGACTCGCTGGCAGCTGTGGAACTGCGGAATTGGGTCTATGGGAAATTAGGCGTGGAGCTGACAACATTAGATGCTACTAATGCGAGCTCCTTGATCGTTTTATGTCAAAAGGTTATAATTAAATTGCCACGGTTGGAGATTTAGTTAATTACATGAGAGAGGTGGAAGCATTCACTACCTCGGAAGGACCTCAGAGTTTCGTCTCCCTCTTATTTGATCCTCCACCCATAGCTTCTAATTCGAATGGGTCGTCATCAATTTCCGGAATATTTTCGTGACTAACATCATCTCAAAATATTACTCGTCACCCTTTCTGACAAGATGATAAAACTTTCAAGGTTTATATCATCAGCACGTGATTTGGGTCACCTGGTCTACATCTTTAGATCACCATATTTTAGCGGCAAAGATAACGAAGTCTGAGAAGTGATAGGTAGTAGCAAGACCGCGGAGCTAATAGGGAGCAGGAAGTGTCGAAATGATCGTGGTCATGGCTCGAAGTCATGGCGATAAGTGGATCCCCTCTCAAGTCTCTCTGGTTGCTTAATCCAAGAGTAATGACAGCAATTGAGGATCCAGATAGGCTCATGTATGACACGAATATCCACTACCCGGGTTTACAACGTCTTGCCTCTGAAGACCGTGTCGCTTACGTTGAACCAAAATGGAGGCCGTTTCCACACGACCGGGGGTGGTGCGTTTCAAGGTTCGAGGTTTTTGGGTATTAGGAAAGAATAAGGCAGTGTGAAGTGTTAAGAGATTGATAGTGTTCTTTGGTATTCAACTTGAGATCAAAAAGGGGTTTGATCAATATAGGGAGAGATCACTGAATCCGGGCTTCATAAGATTGAGGGAGGGAATTATCTGCCGGTAGAAAATTTCATTTCTGTTACTAAGATCCTCATTAGATATACTTTCGTAATTAGAACCGGTAAATGACTGCCTGATTGAGGATAGGTTGATGTTTGTGTTCAGCCATTGTAGATAATATAATGTCATTTATTTCTCTAATATTTCCCGCCGTAGATACATGATCACAAGCTAGTCAATCTTTGGGAGAGATGGCTAAAGGTATGTCAGTAAGATCAAAAGGGTAAAGGAGTATAGTAGAGATAGTTGTGAATCTCGAATTGAAAAGTTGGGTAGGGGCCTAATTGAATACGATAGGCCGAGGATTATTAGTCTATTCGGAACTGCGTGGAACTATGCAATCTCCAGACATATTCCTTCGTCGTTTTGAATTCACGTGGTCTGTGAACGCGCCGTACTTCCTATTGTATCCTCACTAGTAGATAGCCTATCTCAAGGGATTTCTGGTCCTCTCTGCCCCAATCGCCATTCCTGCAACCTTCTCCAACTATTCGCTTGACCTAGAAGCCTGCTTTACATGTCTACGCGTCTTGCTAGAGAGGGGTGGTGGGGGCATTGGAGCTGGGGGTGGAGGTGGAAGTGGAGGAGGCAATGGTGGTGGTGGTTGCGGTGGCAGGGATAGTTCGAAGCGGAGGGAGACAAATCCAGACAGGAGGACTGGGATGACTATTCTCGATATATGGAGACCTCCGAACTCAACGTTATATTGAGTTAACATTTTTATCACCGCGTATCCATTCGGGAAGGCCAGGAAGACGAGAAATCCATCCATCTCCGGCTCAAAGACGAACTCCTCTGGGTTTGGCCAGGGGACACCGTTCCGACGCACGGCCTCACTTATCAGTGGGAGGGTATCGGTGTTGACAATTTTATAATGCCATACAAACCCGAGATTCGAAACAGGGACATTGGCTTCCCGAGCCTGCCGAGTGTAGCTTTGGAAGAGACACCGGCTGTAGAAGAGTCGATCTGGGTCGACATTCCTATCCTCCCCCTTATCAATATCCAAGACCAAAATAACGCCCTCATGTGGATTTCAATTGAGATCATATGCTGGACGTGCATTCTTCATCAACATCCTCCCTTTAGAGTATATAGAGATGTGATCGAAGTCATTGATATTCACATTGAGTCCGAGCAATTCATCTAGGAGCGGCACGGGGGGGGGATGTTGGAAAAGAAGCTTCCTCGTATGCTCGATCGTATTGTGCTCGTTCGGCGGCGCTCTCTCGTGCGAATTGGTATGCGAATTCCAATTGCGACAGGAGGCGGTGACCCTTCTGGGTGTATAGCTGGAAACGCGGCGAAGCGGAAGACATTGCAATGGGTTACGACACAACTCGATGACACAGTATGGGATGCGATGTGATGCGATGTGATGCGATGCGATGCGATGCTGTACGATGCGATGCAATAGAACGCGATAAGGTGTCTTGAAGTTAACATATTGGAAATGGAAATGGCCATATGCCATGTGCTATGTGCTTTGCTACGCTCCCTTTTTCCTTCCTTTCTGCCTTCCTTCAAGACACCAGCATAACACCTCATCTTGCTTTATAGAAGATTTATATCTTGTAGTCAAATAATTGATAGAACGAATGAAAGAAACATTAGCAATGATACATAAACCTATTTTTCTTCACTAATCCTAAGCTCCAATGGCTTCGTATGAAAAAGTTACATATTATCAGGGGACCAATATTTAATGGTACCACTGGGAGCATGCGCATACTACACTCATCGAGCCTTCTATAACTGGACCGAAACAAAACCTTCTTATGATATTGAACCAAGGAATACATGGAGCCAAACCACCCCCGCCTATTGCTCAATTAGCCATGTCTTCTAGAGGTGGACTGCTCTAGTTGGGAGGCAGTCGGAGACTAGTGTATGATGTCTATTTTGGTAGGCTATAAGAGGACGCAGAGTCAGTGGTCAGAGCCTATCGGTAGTGCTAGGTTAGTATTAGAAAAGGTATGGACTAGTCTAAAAGACCACAAAGGCGATGTCGTCCTCGAGATTTCCAAATTGTGAAGGACTACTGTAATCTCATGTTTCAGTCACGTGACCACCCGCAACCTTATCGAGAACAAAAACGCTCAGTGCAAAATATTGCTGGAGAATGTTTTGGAATAAAAATAATTAAAATATTTCTTATCGGGCGCGAGGAAAATAACCATGGTTGAGATCTAATGTTCTAGATTGACTCATGGAGTACTCCCGTGTCATGGTTGCTGTTACAGAGTAACTTTATGTGAATAGCTA
>AJFL01000276.1:0-11870 GCA_000467735.1 Rhytidhysteron rufulum CBS 306.38
AGAAAGAAAGAAAGAAAGAAAGAAAGAAAGCAAAATACCTACGTAGCTACCTCCGTACCAATCAATCAACGGAAACAAGCGGGTTACGTATAAGGTCTTCCCGCCACGCCACCTCATTATCAAAACCGCAGGCAAGCAGGCAGGCTAAATCCTACGGGAGGCTCAAAACAGACAAGTTCGTCCATCATACCCAATTCCTGTATTACCGTGCCGTGCCGTCCATGCTCATTTTCCCGTCCCCAGATCATGCGGTTATGTACATACATATTCGACGGTATAGTAGAATTCTAGACGAGCCAATGATTGGTGCGTTGGGGCTTTGGACTGGATATGTGTAACCGTGTTTTCGCGATGGAGGGAAGAGGGTATTGTTTTTGATGGACTTGTGAATGGTGGTTGAGAGAGAGTTTTATTAAGGAACGATTAAGAGTGCGGGAGGATTTTCGCGTGCTATCTGTAGGGCTTGAAAAGTGGGTTTTCTTTGGAACGAACGGGGGAGGAAATCCTGTGGGAGGGAGGATGAAGGGTTGGATAGAAGGTTAGCTACAGTAGTACTACCTAAGCTCACGAACAACTTTCAAAGTCATAAACTTACGACTGCGTTTCCGTCATTCCGTCATTCTAACCCGCATTTCCTTCACCTCGGAAGCGATCCCCCAGAATATCACCCTCCCGTGCAATCTCCCTTCCTCAATAAGGCCTCTCTAAAGGAGGGTCGGCAATCCCCAAAGAAGAAAGCTAAGCTTCTCCCTCCCGCACCCAGAACCTTGCATAACCAAGCCTTATCAACAAAAATTAAACTTTTCGCTGAACTACGTAAGAGCACGTACAATCAAGATCTGCAAGTTACAGTTTGGAGAAATGTCACTGCAGGGATTGACATGGGAAGAGAGAGGCTCATAAAAGCCATGTTGCTTCTAAACCAACCACCTTTTTTTCCTGTGTCTAATGGAGGGTTTTGTCATTTGTCTGCCCCTTGGCGCCGGGATTGATAATCGCCGATTGCTTGCTGGGGTACGTTGGTTTGCGACGTGGGGTGTGCGACTTCTATCTAGAGGGCCAACTAAGCTGGTAGACCACTTATCAATTAGGGTTACCACTGGTCATTTGTTCATATCCTGTGTGGGAACTGTGCATCGATGCTGCATTATCGAGATATCATCATGGTAGGATGGGACCCTGCTACTGATACCTGTCCGCTCAGTACATGTGTGTACGTACAAGAAACATGGAGGACTCGTGTAGTTCATGATAAGAACCCATGACGTTTCACCCCTATCCTGGTAACCCCCCAGGTGCGGGAACGGGAGTGCTTCTCCCGCTGAAAACGTCCTCTTGGGTATACTGGGATCTCAATTGCACGAGTTGGGCACGTGGAGTCAATCTATTCACCAGGGCTATGCCTGCTCATCCCCTTCGAATCGCCCTGGTCTTGGTGGCCCGCGAGAAGGCCAATGTAGTACAATATGCGCCCGATGATGTGGATGAAACCGTGGGCGAGGACATTGGATCTGCCACCCCTCCAACGTCGTCTGTTCATTAATGAGCGTGCTGGGGAGTGAGTTGGTTTTTGATTGCAGGGTGCAGGGCAGAGCTGCGTGGTTACACAATTGATATAGCTTGGAATCGTGAGAAGCAGTTGCATCATCGTTAATATTAGGTTTAGAGCTTTGCCAGGATCTTTCGACGGGAATGAGGAGAAGAAAGCTGTATGAAGCATCACAACGCGGCTAAGGTGTTGGATAGATGCTCTCTCCCTCTCTGGACCGGCTGCTCTGCAAAGTCCTAGTCCTGCACAGCAAGTTAGAAACAAATGGCGTTCTTCGTGATCAGTTTGTCCGAACCTGTAAGTGGAAGTCCGTCATGAACTGACTCGCGTTCAAAATCGTTCATCCGCATTTCGCGCAGCTAAGGGTGCGCAACCTGTCGTTCCCGTCTCTCATGAGCTTAAAACGTGGAGAGCTTCGGTGTCCTAACCATTAGAAGGTATTGTTAACATAAAACCCAACGATGCATGTCGCGACTTTTCATTATTCGCCACGGTCTTCTTCCGATCTGCGACGGTTAGAAGGATCCTTAACCCTGAGATCAGCGATGACATGTCTTAGATAGCCGGAACATTGGGTTCAAGAGGATTGAAACCGCATGATTCATCCAGTGACAAGATATGTAATAGAAAGTTTCATAGATGCAAGTTGCCGTCGAATCGTAATCGATGATGGTCGAGGGTGACGTTAATGAATGTCCTCCCAATCAGTCTCAAGGGCATCGGATTTTGCTATCCATGTTAGCAACTAGAAGAGCAGCTAGCCTGAGGAAAGAATTACCAGAACTGCCGCCCTCGCAGAAGTGGTTTAGATATAGATGCCGCATCCTGAAGCCCTTGTACAAACATGCAGAAGTGAATCGATGTGGGGCCCTCGGGCTGGGATTTGGGGCAACAGTCTGTTTTGGGATAATTTAGTGAAAATAGTAAGAATTGTTTATAAATGGTCTTAGATATCCTCCAATGAATGGATCCCTGGTGGTAAAGATTCTTGATTGGTGCTTCCACGATCCTGAATCTCGGACTCCGCAAAGTATGCATGAGCTAACACTGGATAAAGTACAAGTCCACCCTTTCAAGAATGTGAAATTAATACCTGGCAGTGCCTGCAAGTCATGATTAGCTGATAGAGTCTGATAATAAAAACGATAGAATAAACAAAAAAGAAAAGAAAGTGGGCTAGATTGACTATAGCCTGCCTTAAGACCCGTAGCAGAAGGAAAGCGACGAAAAGAGAAGTTTAGAATCTTAACTGTGGAGTTGGGCGAGGTGTATTAAAAACAGTGGAAATCACAATCATGAGAGAGTGGGAAAGTCAATTTTAGAGTGTTCTTGTCTATTTTGTCGTTAAGGTATCGAGAGATATGCAATGCCTCAGCCGTGTCGACGCATAAATTTCGCAGAGTTGATGAATGTTTTGAGTTATGGCTCAAGCTACAATGCATCTGCAAACAGGTATGTTTCGAATACGCCAAAGAACTTTGTAACCTGCCGTAAAAGGACAGAACCCGAATATCCAGGAGAGGGCGTTTTCAGTGCTGGGTCAGGATCGGAGAGCATTCGTTAATAATAGGCTTCCGTATCCACATTCTGCTCCAGCTGAAATGTGCAAGAAAGTTGTTCAATCTGAAATGCCAGGGCTTCGTTGTCAAGGTCCGCTGCACTTATACCCTTAGGAAGTCTTGAAGCTACGTTTTCGAGGACTCGACCCTGCATCCTAAATTCAGTCAAAGATCCAGAGACGCGAGCATTCGACTTACTTGGAGCAGTTGCGTCTGAATGGTATCATATAGCTCGGCTTCTCGAACCGAATACCCCAGCAGTATGTGGACTTCTCTTTGCACTTCGCCATGCTGATTGGTTCTCACTAACTTGATTCGACCTTTGTTCAAGTCTTTCGCGATATCCCAGGAACCTTGGTCCATGTAGCGCAATCGTTGGGAGTTGGCTGGTAATATATTCACCCACTTCTCCATGCTCGAACAAAGCTGAGGCATACCATGCCAGCGCATGGTACCTCCATGGACGACCCGAATCTTTTTCAGATTGTGATTGTTGCACTCGACCACAGTCCGCCATAGAAGAACTCGTAGGTTGGATACCACCATAAGCTCCTGGGCTTCCGACTCATACTTGCCGTCAATGGTGATGTACAACTCTTCAATAGCGGGGAGATTGGCGTCTGCCAGTTTGATGCCGCTCGTAGATTGGGTGTTCCTGAGGAAGTCGTACAAGTCGACGGTGATTTCAAGCTGTCTCACCAGGTGACGATTCTCGGAAGTTAGTCTTGCGGACTGTGCTCGCAGGTCGATCAGGCTCCAGCACCGAGTGCGAAATATGGTTGCTGGGAAAGCGAGCTCGCGTGTCTCATTGTACAACTGGCGACAAACTAGAGACAGCGCAAGAGGGGAAGAGACAAGAGGTGGGGGCGGGCGGGTTGTCTCGAGAGCAAAGTAGAAGTCGTAGATTCGGTTGCGAAGCTCAGGAGGACAGGATAGCAATCTAGAAGCCATTGGTCGCTGCAACTGGAAGATAGTCAGAACGCACGTTTAAGGCTGGTCATGTCACAGTCCGCGAGTGCGGGAGGCCTGAAGTGCCCGGTATGTAATAATGGCAGAGGGACTCGGTACAATGCCTACGCACAACCACGGGAGCTTGTTGTCAGCAGCAAGTCAGCAAGTCGCACAGCCTCCACTCCCAGGCTATGTCCAGATGCCAGTGGAACCATTGAGCATCCAGCAAGGGCGTGGTGTTCGCTGGGGCACAGGCAGAGCGAGGACTTGAGATGATGTTCACGCAGCTCTTGAGAGGTGGTTGAAGGAGAGGTTGATGGTGGAAAGAGGATGCACGATGCCGCAGCAGGTGGAGCTGGAGCTATGGCACCCACACTAAAGCTTAGCTGGCTTACGTAACGCTCGCCCGTGCTTTCAGACCCCACCAACGCCTGCGCTGCTCCCCTTGGCTCCCCGTTTTGGCAGCGTGAATGAATATAGAACAGCTCTGTATGCAACCTCACCCGTCTCGACCTGCCGTCCACTGCATCTCCACCAGAACACTCAGACAGCTGGCCCAGCGTGCCCGTCGTGCTGCAACCTCGTCGAACACCCAGTTGACCGCAGCCGGCCAGTCAAACGGCGCCGTCCTCTAAGTCGTTCGGCCTACAAGTCCTTACCGCATCGTAAGGTTGCATGTCTGTAGATCCTCAGCACACATCTCAGCGTCCCATTCGAAGATCACCGAGTGTCTCGACGATCCTCCCGGCAACATGGGCGCTAATGCTTGTCTCATCCAACAGCCTTACAGAACCCAGGGCTCTAAAATAGCTAGATTCATGCTCTCGGATCTCCCGATTGCCACAATGGCGGAAGCGTTCTGTCGTTTGCCTAAGATGAATGCTTCACCGTAAGAACGCTATAGTCGCTCTATACTTCCATTTCAAGTCCTTGGCTAGTCTGTGGACGCCTTATGGTTGGGCTATGGGGAAAACAAAATCCAATGTCATGTTTTGATCGCTATAAACACTGATAAATTTAGAGCTTGTAGGATTATCTGGCCCTAGTGTTTCTGGAAGCTGGCCATCTGATTGGTCCATGATACAGCCTTACCCCGACTACGGCACTGAACACCCAACAGCCTTGCGGATACCGCCATGAACCCAAGGAGCCAATCATGATTATGGACCTTTGTCCAGACTGTCAATACCAGTACAGCAAGTCTCTAAATATTCAACTATTACCTTGAGGGATATATATATCTAAAACTTCATTTCGCACTTAACCTAACCCGTTGCATAACCCTTCACTCTACTTGTTGCGCCTATGTTCTCCCTGGAGCGTATATCACCCGTCGATAGGACACCTAGACATCTCTAGATTCTTCAGGCATCAGCGATCATCACCTTGTAATACCTCCTAAGACGTTCCACCATCCTTTTAGTCATCATCTTGCTTCCCCGACGTCCCCGAGTCCGATTGAATCCAAGGTACAATGTCCCTAAACTACGATTCCAAAGGGCGTGAATGCAGACGTTGTCGACAGAAAGGCCTTCAGGTACGTCGAGCTAAGATACCAATGCCTCATTCTATTCCAGTGCTAACATTTCTTAGTGCGATTTCAAAAGGCCTCAATGTAGCCAGTGCGATTTAGCCAACGAAACCTGTGGTGGCTACATTTCACTGGGCAACGTCTTCATCAATATAAGCTCCGACGCTCCTCCTCCTGTGTGGAATCGATCACATAATGCACAGAAATATCTTATCCTAGACCCGCAGTCAAACCTAGGGGACATACCCCAGCCTCGATATCCATATCCGATTCAACCAGACAAGGATGCAATCGACGATCAAGACATTCCCTCCGTGGCATATCGCCTAACACAATCTGCCGATCCAAGTCCTACTCGAATCACGGCATTAGCCAATCTCTTCGTAGATGTCTTAGGAAACCGCCTAGGGACCAACCAATGCGTTCCAGGTACCCAACCCACGAATACATCAGTCTGGTCTTGGTGGTCTTGTCTTCCCCAGTGGGTTGGCACATCTTCACTCCTAGATATCACGATAGGGGCGCTATCGGCAGCCTTCATCGGCTCTCGATTTATGGATCATCGACTTGTTGATGCAGGCCGATCCATGTATCTTGATGCCTTGCGTCAACTCCAAGAAGCAATTATATCGGATGTAAGCACACGGAAGGATCTCATCGCAACTAACCTGGTCATGGGTTGTATTGAGCTATTCTTATCCAACGATTCTGGCTCCAATCTTCTTCATCACGTCGAAGGCGGGATTAAACTTCTGAAAGAGAGCATGTCTCAAAGTATAAGTCAAGAAGGCCTAGAAGAGATATATGTATATTCGTTGAATCAAGGCGTAACTCTCCCTAGGATCACCTCTTTAGAAGTGGTGTGCTAACGGTCACTGCAGCTCTTTGGAAGTCTCGCCGGCCGACAAGACTTTCTATTCTCGCTGTCCGAATGGCGATCTGCCATAACTTCCCTCTACTCCAAGCCTCGTCCTCGTCGTAACATCCTCTTCGACATGTGGTGTCAAGGAGTGCTCCCTCTACCTAACATCATCAAGCAGGCTGACGACCTTGAAACCCTCGTACTTGATGGCCCACCCTCGAAGGCTGAGGCAGCACTAGTTCTTCTCGATGCGCTCTCAATTATAGAACAAACCCTGAACCCGTTCCAAGAGGCGCTCAATACAACGATTCCAGGCCCGTTAGCCTATGCGTCCGGATCCATCTCCCAGGTTGGACCAGATGCTACATACCCCATCTCGTTTGCTTCCATTCAATCTGCGACGCTTCACAATTTGAACTGGACTTCCCAACTTCTGATCCATAGCACTCGTCGGCAGCTCTTACGCCATGTAAAATCTGAACAGATAAACAAGTTCGATAAGCTACCCGATCAATGCGGTGAATTCGCATCACTCATCACACGCTCCTTTTCATACTGCACCCCCAACACAAGCTTCGCTGCAGTAGAATGCATCTACCTTCCTCTCTGCGTCGCAGCAGCATACTATACTAGAACCGGAGATGTTGAACGAATGAACTGGGCCGTGGAATGCCTCCGCAAATTATCCAGTGAACACAATTTCGCGTTCTGCGTTGGGAGGTTCGATGTGGAGAGTGGGATGATATTGCAGACTGGACCGATGTTGAAGTGAAGTTTCTATTCTCTTTGCTTTGTCAATATGTTTATGTTGATAGTTTGTTGTCATTGAGCGTTTGCATTCAGCGTTTTTTCTTGCATTTTTCGGAGTTCTTGTTTGAGAAAGAGAAAGTGCTGGCACTTTCTATTAGACTTGTTTTGAACGCTGGGAAACACAGATATATATACTTTTTGTTTGGAATTCTACACGGAAGATTCTATGTGACCTAATTTCTTAGTTATTCTCAGTGCTTGGATATTGATTTAGTTACACCTTTATTCACTTACTATGGCTAAGGAGGCGTGTTCGCTTCAAGGCATAGTGCAGAGCATACTATTCCTCAGCATAAAGGCGTCATATGAGTAACCAGACTTATGAGTACCCAGGTGGGCGGAGAGCACGTGAGTGGGATGAAAGAAGTAGGTGCGCTTGACCTTAAAGAGGTTGCGCAAGTTGCTGAAAACAAATAAGCTTAAATTGGAACCGGCTGGTCTACATCACTCCGCATCCTCGTCTTCACTTCTTCTAGCTGTTCCTCTCCATTCTCTTCCATCGTCACCACTTTACCCTCTTCTTCCACCGTCACTTCATTTTCTTCTCTTCCTCACCTTCTTATCCTTCGCCTTTTCTACCTCATCTTCCTCACTCATCTAGCTACTTACCTCTCACACTCTTACCTCGCCTGCTCCTTCTTACTTCTTCCTTACCTCTTCTATCCTCCATCCTCTATCCTCCATTCTTACTCCTTACTCCTCCCTCTTACAATCTTCCCTAAACTATACCTTAGCGGGTCACTTTTTCACCTGATATTCTTCCTCAAATTATCAACCGATGCCCGAAGCAATCATGGAGAAGAAGATTTTCCGGGTTGGCGATGTCCTCCAAGCCGCATGGTTGGTATTCCGCCAGAAAATCTTTGATTCACCTTTGGTCAAAGTTGAACAAAAAGAAGACCAATTCATCATGTATGACGGCGACCATGATGGTCCAGGCCGCATCGGAGGCTATTTCTGGACTTTCCCTGAACATCTATTCAAGGACGAAAAAGACAAGAAGGCAGCTCTGGTCTACAACACTTGTCAACAACCAATGGGGTACCTACATGACTTCTTAGAGGATCTAACGAAAGGTATGCCAATGCTCAATATTGAACTGAATATCTAACCTAACTTTACTTGTCCCAGACATGAAGGTCCAAAAGGCTGAACTCTCGGTCTCTCTAAAGGCAACCCCACGCACCTGCGTCGTTATCTACGATGGTGGAAAGACCCTCAAAGATAACTCTTCGCACTCGGTCTTACGTCTGAGACTGCCCGATACCGACGAAGAATATATCATTGACCCGACCGGGGCGCAATTTGGAATCATGGAGTCGTGTATGAAGCGAGAAGATTATGAACGCTCATATGTTGATCACGCCAACGGATTCGACATGTACGGTACATCGAAGATATTCCTCGAGAATTAAGGGATGGGAAGGGTCAGTCTTCACTGATGGCGCTTGTGTCGTGGGATGCTGTGGAAGTATTCCACAAAGCCGTCAAGATTTGGGAACAGCAGTCTTCTATGAACGTATCCCAGGTACTGTCACTAGAAGAGAAGGATTACGTGGTCAACAAGAACAAACTCCTCGAGACAATTGAGAAATCCCTTGCATTTTTCCAGAAAATCAAAGACTATAGGGATGTAGCTAGTACGAAGAGGGGAGTCATATCGGCGGAAGAAGACCTGGCCCAACAAGATATCGCTTACTACGAAGCACAGTGCGAAGCACAAAGCCAAGGACCTCAGAAGGAGGAGTGGATGGATAAAGTTCCTAAAAAGGACTTCATTTCATGCGTAATGGTGCCAGGCGGTGCTACCTTCAACGGAATGTTCAAATCCGATGACCAAATCCTGGCCGAAGAGAAAGCATTCGAGGAAAAGCACGGAATGACACGTCTAGAACACGTAATGATGACCTTGAAGCTTAAGGGAGAAGAGAAGAAGAGGGGTAACTGAATGTGGGTATAAGGGTCTTTGAAGAGTATTTAGGTACATTGACGGATGAATCTTTTGATTTTCATGATAGATTATAATTGGATTGATTGGCAAAGGGAATGTCATTATTTCAGGCTTGGCACAGCTTTGGGATATAGGAAATGACAACTCAACTTCGGCATGGAAAAATGGATCATATCAACGGGGATCTGGATTACGATCAAGGGAAATTCTGTACTTATCTTACCATCCTATCATGATCCCACTCGTATCAATGGAAAAGGCTGTTTAGATATGGCGCTGCTTTTCAAAGATATCCAGGCACCCCCATAATACTGCTGAGCTAATAGATTGTGAGGTCCTTAACACAAGGGGGTAAGAGGCGCCCGAAGCTGCTTGCTCAGAAAACTTTACCCCTAGTAAAGTTACCTAATATAAGGTGCTTAGATGTTTTTGAAAGGATTTTACTAAATTGACACCCTTTCACTACTAAATAAACCCCCTACTAAATAGAGTATAGCGTATACTTAATAGACATAGTAGCTTCCTTTAGTTTCTCGCTAATAGTGAATGTTCTCTATTCTACATCTTAAAGTTCTTATTATCAACTACTATTTAACTACTATTAACTATTATTCATATATATCTCTATAGATATATTACTACTAGCTTGCTATTGTGGTGGCGTAGATGGGTTCGAAGTTGATGGTGATGGTGATGGTGATGGGACGCCGGCGATGGGCAGCTCAACAGCTAGATCGTTCATGGGACGATGAGCAGGCAGATAGATATATGTGATGCGCATTGAAGGTGAATAGAATTGAACTCTGATTGAACTACTCAGGTATTCTACATGGTGGGTGAAGAATAGAGCCAGTGTGTCTCTGGAATGGCGATTCTAGCAGACTTCTTATACAGTCGTCTATTAGATGACTGACCCCAGTAGATATATTCTTTAGCGTAACTTTGATAATAGTAGAGTTAAGGTATTGAAGAACTACCTAATTATCTAGTTATTAAATAAATGCTTCTCTTTAATACCTTGACTCTACTATTATTAAGGGGATGGTATACGCTATTTAAGAAGGGAAAGAAGAGAGTATGCTTAGGAAAAAAGAGGGTTGATATAGTAGAAGTAGGGGGTTGATGCACGGATCGGGGGTTAATTTACCAAGACTCTTTTGGAAGGCATCTATATAGCTTTATATATCTCAAAGCTGCTTGATATCTCATGCAGGCGTTAATACTATATCAAATGGCGAAGTTGCTTCTATCATCTCCGCTCTATTCCTGAAACAATACATATAGTAAGTACTATGTTATTAGTTTGGTTATATATTTAACACCACCTTAAGAAGAGCATCCTTCTTAATCGAGGAAGATTAAGCTCTACTATATATATTGAAGTAAATATACAGCTTGAAGATGAGAAGGGTATTGAGCTTTGTTCAATGCATTGAAGCAAACATACGCCTTTAGGATGAGAAGAGTATTAAGCTTTATTTAATATATTGAAGGGAAGATACAGCCTTTAGTCTATAATGAATATGCACTCCCTCCTGTATCCAAAAATGGCAACTAAGCCAATATCAAAGCCCTACATAATAATCCTCATCATCCCACTCTAAAGCCTACTCTTCCCCCCATCGAAATCACTCCCAATCTCAACAACCAACTTCCCAAATTGACTCGCATTTTTCATGTCTTCAAACAATCCGTCAATCGTCTGGATATCTAAGCCTTGAACAACCCGAGAAATCACGGGGATGATTTTGTGCTGTTTTATGAAGTCGACCATGTCTTTGAATTCGCGTCGAGAACCCATGGTTGAGCCGTGGATTTCGATGTTTTTGAGCACGGCTTGCATGGTGAAGGGGAGACTGGGGGAGGTCGTCATGCCGTAGATGGAGATTATGCCGCCGTGCTGAGTGGGGGTTAGATGTAGGTAAGAAAGGGGGTTATAATGGAGGAGGGACACTTACTTTTAATAACTTCACACCCTTCTCGACGATATCGCCGCCTGCACCATCAATAATAGCATCAAGGTATTTCCTATCCCCAGGTAACAAATCCAACAACTTCTTATCCCACGCCTTATCCCTATAACTCACACCCCCCTTCGCGCCCAACTCCACCGCCTTCCTAATCTTCTCCTCACTCCCAGAAGTAACATAAACATTACACCCCTTCGCAACTGCAAACGCCAAAACCATCAACGCAACCCCGCCCCCAATCCCCGTAACAAGGATATTCCGTCCTCTCTGCGCATTATCCCCCGCCTTACTAAAAAGCGCCCTCCACCCCGTCAAACCCGTCAACGGAACCGCAGCGCCCTGCACATCCGATAAATGCTCTGGGGCCTCTTCAACCTCGTTAGCATCGAGGACTACATATTCGGCGAGCGTGCCTGCGGGGTTGAATTTCGTGCCGCCCATGATGGCGTAGCCGTAGGGGTTTTCGGGACCGGAGGGTGAGGAGATCCATCCGGTTCCTGGGTTTAGGATTACGCGTTTGTGAAGCCAGGAGCGGGCGGTGGCAGAGGTGCCCGTGGAGGTTACGGTGCCTAGGCCGTCGGCTAGGAGGGGGACGGAGAAGGCGGTCCCGGGGTAGAGGTGCTGGCGGATGAAGAGGTCGCGGTGGTTTAGGGAGGCGGCGTGGAGGGTTATTACGAGCTGGGTGGG
>AJFL01000277.1:0-49854 GCA_000467735.1 Rhytidhysteron rufulum CBS 306.38
TCAATCCTTCAGAATGTCGATCTTACAAATAAGCAAATGTTTGTCTACCGAACGCTTTAGTAGGAACACAAAATATCGCCTTGGAAATAGCCCTATGATTACTTAGAACTAGTAGTGGATCGGTATAGTAGAGAAGGCTCTTCATACTACTGTTGAACACTCATTGTTATACTTCAATTTCGCATTGTTCGAAGGTGCAAAATGCTCCCCTTCTACATATGGAATCAACTCAGCAGGTTTCAGAGAGCAGCAATTTTTTAGTCCAATTATATGTAAGAGACAAGTCAAACATACCCGAGGTAGGAGCAAGCCAGATCAATTCGAACATTTTGTTAAATCTCGTTGTCGAAAAATAAGTGGGTGGTGGGCAAAGGCTCCATTTTGTTCAAAGGTACGAAACAGCATTATTTCATAATAGCTATTTCAATTAGAAACAAACAGTACTCCTATACTTTGCCCAGTTCAAATTTTACCGAAGTAGAGAGAATAACTGATAGGCCTAAAAACATAGACTACCCAGCACCCACTATTTCCGGTGTCGTTCATGGATTTCATGGATCTCATGAACCGCATCATCACACTCTTTCTCAAGCCTACCCAAATCAAGAATCTTAGATGCTACATCCTGCACATACGGGAATCTTGCCTTGAGTTTTTGGATATCTCCTAAGGTGCCTTCAAATCACTTCGTGGGATTAAGTTTGTGTTTTTATTCTTCGAGGAAGGTGGGGGTCATGGATTTGTGTAGATTGATTTGGAATTCTCGTGGCGAATTATTTCGAGGCGGACCTAGTATAGCCCGTTGGGCGGCTTTCGCGTCTATTTATCGATTTATTAGGACTCTGTTTCTTCTTCTTGTTATGAAGTATGGAATGAGAATGAAGTAAAAATGAAGTTTCATATGCACGCAAATATCAATGAAGCTGACTACCTAGCATTTGCACTGCCCTCTACAGTGACAAGCTCAACGACGAAGCACTGCTCACTATGGTTGGCCGGCCACATTACTTACCATCTACACCCCTGTAGAGCGTAAGCAGCCACAGTAATATATGTAAGCACCCCTCATTTCCAAACACTTTAGGCTAATATGTTATCAATCTATTCTGGATTAGGGTTTAGTATTGCATTGACTGAATTTTGGGGGATCTTCCCCCTCACCCACCCCCTAGAGTCACTAGTTCTTAGCAATGGTGCAGCTATCTCGAACATTCAAAGCATGAAACATCACATGTAATGGAGATTATTTTGTAGTACTAATGTGTCTTTTAAAAGTATCTAGACACCTCCCACCAAGTCCTCAAAATAAATAGTCTCAGGCGCCTCCCAGAGAATATAAAGGAGAGATTCGTACCCCTCCTCTTAAAAGGATCGTGCTCTATTAAATCGAGTTTATATATTTATAGGGTTTAGGCGCCTCCTGCATCCTTATGTTAAGGGTGTCCTGATACTTTTGAAAGATACCTCCGTACATAAATGCTAATTCATAATTGCACCCTCTTACTTAACGATAAGGCGGAATTCAAAAATTTGCATATACTTCCTCGCAATCTAAACTAAAAATACACATCATAGACCAAGTTAATTAAATACCATATAATCTGGGCTCTACTCAGTAAAGCCAACAGGGATAGACGGAAGCTAAAACTACCTATCATCAACAACAATACAGAAAAGTGCAAGAGCACAAACTATCATTGAGAAAAAGGTATTTGACTACTGTCCACTCTCCTAGCTTTACCCGGTAGAATCCCGATTATACGGTAAGAACACTTCAACTTTATCTAGCTAGCCAAGAGAAAAACGCATCCCACAATCTATAATTCATCTATCCATCCAAACATCTAAACAACATCAAACTCTACAGTCCCCCACCCCTCAAATGTGCACTCCCACCTCCCTGTCTCCTCCATCGGCACAGCTTGCAAACAACTACCCGGCAACACCACCTGCCCCGGCAAAAACTCAACATCATATTCCGCCAACCGATTCACCAACCACGCAACCGCTGAAATTGGGTTCCCAAGCACATACCCCGTATTCCCAGACATAACTTCCTTGCCATTAAAACGCAAATATCCCCTCGTATCCCTCAGGTTGAGGGAAGTGATAGGGCGAGGAGTTCCACCTAAGATCACCGCACCCGTGGACCCATTATCAGCCAACGTATCCGCAAGCCCAATATTCCAATCCTTGACTCGAGAATCAATGATCTCGATAGCAGGAATGGCATAATCAATCGCACTAATAACATCCGCAACCGTAACATTGGGACCCTTCAATGGCTTCTTCAACACAAACGCTGGTTCGAGCTCTACATATGGTTTAATGTATTGCTTGAGTGGTAGCTTGGTGCCTTCATAGACAAAGGTTTTCGCGAGGAGGAAGCCGTAGTCGGGTTGGTCGAGTCCAAAGGCATCTTGCATTACCTTAGCGATGTTTCCGAGCTTGTAACCGACGAGTCGGTCGCCGTTCTGGATTGCGTGCTCTACGCTTAGTTGTTGGACTTTGAAGGCGGAGTCGTGGTCTAGGGATTGCCATGTTTTGCTTGGAGGGTCGATGGGGGTTTGGGTTGTGCGTGCTGTGCGGAGTGCGAGGGCGACATCTTGGAGGTCTTGAGGTTGGAGCATGGTGGGTGATTGGGATTGGGAGAGGGGTTATGGCAGGGTTCGAAAAAGCGTCAAAGTATTTAGGAAGATAGAAGCTGGTTAAGGAAAAAGTAGAAAGAAATTATGCATACACGCATATATATAGATACATGCATACACGATAAAGCACAATCAGTTGCCGTCTCTATCCTCCACATAACCGCTTCTCAAAATGCCGATACAATGCGATTGTTGTCGGACTGCAAATCCGACCGATTGCCAGAGATATGATAGAACTCCACTAGTTTCGGGAGCTCGCGATCCCTGCCAATCAACGAGCTTTCAGCCAATCACGGTCGTGGTGTTGCAGCCATAACAAAACGATTAGCATCCTATTGCTTGTTATATGGAAGATGTGGGGTTCGCGGATTTCTTTTCCAATTTCAGATCGTCCTAGGCACACTTTCGACCCTATCCCCCATGGACTTTGATAGATATCGACGACCCCGCCTTCCTGAACGAGCAAGAAAAGAGAGTGCACATCCGCAATCGCTTATCTGCATGCTTAGTTAGCTACTTGTGGGATCTCCATTTGAATTTGGGCAGTATACAGTCGACGACCGTCGGCAGTAACTAGCTCAGAATCCGAAATGCTCAATTGCGAATAAATACCAACATCTTCATACTGTATTCACTGGCTCACAACATCGCCAATTCTAGTTTGATTTTAATGGCTTTTTTGGTTCTAGGATGATATAGCTTTCCGGATTCCGGGAATGAAATATTACCTGAGTAGGATAGGGTTTAGTGGTGTGGCGAGTCGGTGAACATATTGTGAAGATGTGTTGCTGCAATTTGCAAATTACAAAATCGGCGTACCATCTTTGCGCTGAATGCCTCTCTCCTCAGAGGATATGGAAATGATAGGGATTCCCTTCCGACCCCTGTTGCTTTCTGCGCTGCTAGTCATTGCTAGTCACTGCTAGTGAACGTAGTGTAGCATCGGCTTCTCTCCCGGCGCCCCTCTTTTTGCACCCCACCAGATCCCACCCCGCCCTCTCATACCCTTCTCTCTTTCGAGAATATTTCGTCACCTCCCCATAATACAATAATATAAAGGCCAAATATGTCTCTTTATACTCCCCTTCCTGACTTTCTATTGCCTTACATCTATTATCCTATTTGACCTATCCCATCCCATTCCGCAGAACCCTCACCAAACATGTCCTTCGAATCCTCCCTAAAAGACCCCTCCCTCTTTGTCTCAGGCTCCTACATCAACGGCTCCTGGCACCAATCTTCGACCTCCAAAACCTTCACCGTCACAAACCCCGCCACACAATCCCCCGTTGGCAGCTGTCCAGAATCCTCCCTCGAAGACCTCAACCTCGCCGTCCAAGCCGCCTCGCAAGCCTTCCCAACATGGCGCGCACAATCCGGGCGCCAGCGTGGTCGCATCCTCCGACGCTTTTTCGAGCTCCTAGCCGAGAACAAGGTAGACTTGGGGCGAATTATCACAGCGGAGAATGGGAAGGCGAAGGCGGATGCGGAGGGTGAGGTTTTGTTCTCGGCTAGCTTTTTCGAGTGGTTTAGTGAGGAGGCTCCGAGGATTTATGGGGATGTTATA
The DNA here is from genome assembly GCA_000467735.1 of Rhytidhysteron rufulum CBS 306.38. Lineage (NCBI taxonomy): Eukaryota > Fungi > Ascomycota > Dothideomycetes > Hysteriales > Hysteriaceae > Rhytidhysteron > Rhytidhysteron rufulum. The sequence continues at coordinate 4,216 of AJFL01000277.1, forward strand.
CCACACAGCACATCGAACAGTAGGACGCAGGTTATCAAAGAGCCAGTGGGAGTTTGTGGGCTTATCACGCCTTGGAACTTCCCCATGGCAATGGGTGCGCGCAAGGTCGCTGCTGCCCTCGCTGCGGGATGCACCGTTGTCCTCAAGTCAGATGGCCTGACTCCCTTCTCTTCCAATGCATTGGCTGTATTGGGTGAGCGAGCAGGAATCCCCAAGGGTGTCTTCAACGTCGTGACGTCCCTAGAGGGAACACCACAACTAGGCCTCGCGCTGTGCGAATCGAAGGTCGTGAAGAAGATCTCCTTCACTGGATCCACACGCGTCGGCAAGCTTCTGATGCAGCAATCCAGCAGCACATTGAAGAAACTGAGTCTCGAACTCGGAGGCAACGCGCCTTTTATCGTATTTGACGATGCGGATCTCGAGATCGCTATCACGAGCGCCCTGATCAGCAAGTTCAAAGTCACCGGTCAAACATGCGTATGCGCGAATCGAATCTTCGTCCAGAAAGGCATCTACGAGAAATTCAGCCAACGCCTCGTCGAAGAAGTGAAGAAATTCCGTGTTGGGAATGGGTTGGAAGACGCTACCGTTACTCATGGTCCTTTGACAAACGGTACCAGCAAGGTCGAACAACACATTCAAGATGCGGTCAGTAAGAACGCGAAGATTCTTCTCGGTGGAAAGAAGTTACCCTCCCTTGGTGAGAACTTCCACGAACTCACCATCCTGGGTGATGTCGATGACACGATGCTCGTCACTTCCGAAGAAACATTCGGCCCCGTTGCGGCACTGACGAAATTCGAGACCGAAGATGAGGTAGTTGAGAGAGCGAACAAATCGGACGTTGGTCTCGCTTCTTATCTCATGACTTCTAATCTCGCGAGGTCGTATCGGGTATCAGAGAGATTGGAAGCGGGGATGGTTGCCTTGAATACGGGGGTTATTTCTGATGCTCCTGCACCGTGAGTCTAACCATTTCTAACGATCATTTGGAATGTACTAACTTGTCATAGATTCGGTGGTGTCAAGCATTCGGGCATGGGCCGTGAGGGTAGCAAGTATGGCGTTGAGGATTACATGACTATTAAGATGATAGTCACTGGTGGTATCAATACGGTTTATTCGTAATGGGAGCAAGGTTTGATTTGGATAGATTTGCGTTATGAATAGATTGATGGATAGACTGTACTAGAATGCATGGCTGGATTCTTACTGGAAAATGATTCTTCTTTGTCATTTGTTTGAAAGTCGTCATACCCCTGGCAAGCTCCAGCTTTTACCTCCCCAGTTCCCATGCAATTAGACCAGTAGACCGACTTCATTTTATCCATTTGGTTCTTTCATATTACTACCAATCTTGATATCAACATACTTCGACTTAGGAATATGCGTCATATTGATTCTAAGTAACCAACCTAATTCAAACTTTGAAATTTCCATACACGGTCAAAGACACCAAATAATATATAGTAATATTCTTCCATAACCACAACAGTGCCTTGGCCTCATCCAAACGAAATGCAGGTACTCAAATCAACTTCGTTCTGCTTAGTATTCACCCATTCCTTTACTCCTCCTCTCTTTTCACCTCCACCCACTTTCCAACTCCCGAATTCAACATCCTTCTACTGCTTCAGTCACAAACCACGCTATCGCCACTCGGAAACCCCGAATTCAGTTCCCCAGAATCCAAGTCTAGGGATACACAGCCGATGCAGAATTTCACCGAGGAAGCGCCCCGACGTTCCCGGCCCCACGCGTGGCGCTCATAACCACGAGTGAACAGGTTGGGATTAGCGCAAGTACCCCACATAATCACATGTGCAAGGTTAGTTTGAGAGATATTGAATTACTTAGACAGAGAGGGTTATTCAGTCAATAACGTAATATGATCAAATTGAACAACGTTCTAGGGAAGGGGAATACTACTATATCGAGAGATGGGTCGACAATGTGATTGGAACCGAGTGTCAATATATTCAAAGGTGAAGTCAGGATGAACGGATGCATTTACTCCCGGAAATGATTTCCTCCTGTACTCAATACCACTTAGCTAGCCTACAATAGAAGCACCGTATATCTATCTATGCATGAAATATGACTATTACACGTGGAACGGACCGTAGCGCTATATCTGTATTGGCGGCTACACAGTAACCCCATGGGAAATTCCCTGCGTGGGGTTAGTGACTAGGTTCACGTGAGTGACTTGCAGTATGGTTTAGCGGGGGTGGTATTTGATCTCTTGAGATTCCTTTGGTTGGACCCTAGAAATCGGAATATTGTTGATGATGGATGAAATCATCCGGTGATAACTATGGTTTCTTGGTCTAGATTTGAATGATTTTTGGCCTTTGGCAGAGGGATGAATAGAAGTATTCGAGAGGACACGGAAGTGAAGGGAAACACTTGATACCAACCAAGAACGATATTGTGGACGAGGGCTTTACGTGAATGCCAAAGGGGTTTCAAGTTCGTGGCGAAGACCTCAGGAGTCGCTTACAGTAAGTACGAAACCCCTCATGATGTACGTAACAATTTCCGATTCAAGGAGTGATTGCAACGGAATGCAAGGATTCCCATCACGATGCTTAGTCGTTGATAAACCAATCAACTAAATAGAGAACACATTTCCGATAACGGCGAACGATTGGAAGTTCCAACTCAATTTGACACTAGGGTCATTTCAGGGCCCATGGGGTAAGTTGGCCCTTTAGAAACCCCAGAATTCTAAACCATAGGTCGGTTCAGTGCCCGACAAGCGTTTGTGTGCACCAGAGGCGTAGTCTTGAAATGGCGTGCAAGGATCGCAATGTAAAGCCGAGAGATATCAGTTTCGGCCCCGCTTCCACTGGCGAGGATTACGCACTAGTTGCTTAGTATCATGAGCTAACTACTGCTTCTAGAAAGGTGTCGATGAAGTAGATATCTGGAGATGGGTTCGATTCTATCATATCGCGAGTATATGCTGGTTGATGCCGAGTGGCTGAACCCGACTAAGAGGGATTGGGCGCTGAGAGGAATAGATATATAAGGATAACGGATGCTCGCCTTTCTTGTTTGTATCAGAACAACTCCAGGTCCACAAAGAACCCCAGACCCTTATCATCACATCCACCCAATCCAAAAAAAAAAAACGCATCTCTATCACAATGGCCACCGCTGCAATCCTACCCCGTTCCGCACCTCCAAAGGTCACAGGCCCAACCACCCGACGAGCCACTCGTCCCACAGAAACAATCCCACAATCCGTAATCGATGGATCTAAAATCGAAAAGCGAGAGCCCTTCCAAGCTAAGAAACATGTCAACTATCAACCACCAAGCAGAATCTACACGATGAAGGAAATCGGGCTTGAAGGCCACGGAATCTCACCAAACGCAGTTTCTGAACCATTCCCGCTTTTTACTGAAGAAGCTGTTTCGCAAATGCGAGCTGAAATCTTTAGTGAGCCTGTTTTGGAAGCTTGCCGTTATGCTTCGAGTTTCAACAAGAATATGGTTCGAGGGATGGGACCTGCGTGAGTGCCAACCAACTTCCTTTCTCAAAAGCCCACAAATCTTACTTACACTTAATAATAGTCTAGCACCATTCACATACGATGCATGGCATTCTCCTGAAGTCCTCTCTAAGATCTCGGAAGTTGCTGGTGTGGACCTTATTCCCGTTTTCGATTTCGACATCGCAAACATCAACATCTCCGTCAATGACCCCAGTAAGCCTCAGGAACCTATTCAAGTTACCGAGGAACTTTCCTCCGTCGCTTGGCATTATGACAGTTTCCCATTCGTATGCGTTACCATGTTGTCGGATTGTACGGGAATGGTTGGTGGAGAGACTGCACTGAGGACTGCCTCTGGGGATATCATGAAAGTGCGCGGTCCAGCCATGGTATGTCAACCCCCCTCAGAATCTATTCACACAGAACTAACACGTATACAGGGAACGGCTGTGATTCTCCAAGGACGATACATCGAGCACCAAGCTCTGAAAGCCCTTGGAGGCCGTGAGCGCATCAGCATGGTGACATCTTTCCGAGCCAAATCCCCACATGTTCGAGACGAAAGCGTTCTCACTGGCGTACGAGGCATCAGTAATATTTCTGAGCTGTACACCCAGTATACTTTGTACCGATTGGACATGCTTGAGGAGCGTCTCCGCGCGAGGATGAAGGCGGAAAGGCAACGGGAGGTAGCCAAGAGGGAGTTTGATATTAAGGATGTGAGGAATTTCATTACGGAGCAGAAGGAGTTTTTAGAGGCCATGTTGGAGGAGATTGTTGAGCAGTAGAGCAGAGGTTGATAGCTGCTTTGGGTTTTGTGTTTCTTTGCAGCGATTTTTGATGTATGATGGGAGTTAAAACTTTTGAGATTTCTGATACGAAATGCATGAACAGATTCACTGATCGGATTATTCATCCCGCTCTGTTGGTGATATCATGAGAATTTTTGTCTAGTGCTATTTAGCCTTTTCCTCGCTTCTGATTGGGGTTAAATTCTATGCTTATGGAGGTGATGCTCATCATCGAATATGTTGATTCTAGTATGGAAGAGGCAACGATTTGAGAAAATGACTCTTTCGAGACTCACTCAAGTCTTTGAAGCAGATGATGTACTTCTTGACATAATATCCCGAAACACAACTCATCCAGTAACATGTTAAAATATTTTGCGGGTTAACGCCGCAAGTGACCCATTGGAGGATGTATGATGAACACTACGGAGCATGATTCATCGGAGTTACTAACAATCACCACGATAAGAAGATACACATTCAAAACTATTTAAACTCTTCAGCCACCACCGAAAAGACATTCACCTCGGCAAACTCTCGGAGCCCTTGCGTCTAATATAAACCTGAAAGTCGCCCATTTCACTCGAACCTCAATTCAAACATTTCCTGCCAGAATCGAAAGCTAGATCTCAGATATTACCAGCTCATCCAAGCCACCAAAAAAGCCAGACCCAAACATCGCGCTTCCACTAACCACTCCACAACCCAAACCCACGACCTGAAAACCCCCTCATTACGAAGAATCCCCAAAACCAACGTAATCCCCAGACCCCACACCTCAACAGCCCGCCAAAAATGTTGAGAGCCAAGACAACCCTTACACAACCACATCCAGCTCCACATATTCACCCCGAAGCGCACCCACCCACACACCCAACCTGCAAACGGCAAAACAATCACACACAAATATCGGTGTACAAGCATCCTCTTACTCACGTACCTACGCATCAAATCTCTTCAAAAGCTCCAAAAGCCTCATGGTCATCCACTTCGTCCACGCTTTTCCCAAACCGGCAAAAACATCCCGAATTTTACGTAAGCGGGGCTTTTTTTTCTCGACTTCGTGATGCCGTCTGGGGATTATGGGGAGATTGGTTCGGGACCTTCGGGTTGGATACACTAGCTTTTACGAATTCTGTCGGGTAGATTCGGTTGAGTGGTGAGTTTGAGTCGTATGGATGGGTAAGGTAACTGTGAATGTGCGTTCGTTATGCTTGGCCATGCCGGCTGCATTTGCGATGCATTTATTATGTACGGCGTACATACACCGGAATTCCATATATAAATGATATAACTTGACATTGTCGTGAAATATCAGAACTTTTTTTCAAAAAGATCATATCACATTCCTCTTCAATGGCCTCAGACAAAGAAATCGAAACCATTTCCCAAAACTCCACAACACCACCCACGCCAACCATCATGAAGAACTTAGACGAGGAAAGTCTCCAAGTGCAACCTCGCTTCGTGGATCAAATAGGGAATCCTGTACGTACCACACTACAACCCAACCACCCACACATCCTCATTCACCCACTAACGCTAACCGCCATCCTAGTCCGCTCTCGCAATGGGCGGCTTCGCAACAACCCTCCTAACCGTCTCTCTCTCAATGATGGGTTTCCGAGGCGTATCCACACAAACTGTTTTCGTAGGGAACTTATGCTTCGTAGCATGTGTCGGGTTATTGATATCCGCACAATGGTCCATTGTGAAGGGTGATACGTTTTCTTATACTGTGCTGACTGCATTTGGTATGTCCCATTATGCTCAATCTTTGTCTTCCAGTGGGTAGCTGACTAATGCCTGATGTGTAGGCATGTTCTATGGTGGCTACGGAGCTATCATGGTTCCCGTGTTCGGCGTTGTGGAGGCTTATGGAGGATACACGCCTGAATATTACAATGCTCTTGGGTTCTTCGTTTTGAGTAAGTTTCCTAGCTCTTTCCCCCGAAACCAACTACTAACATACCCATAGTTTGGGCCGTAATGAACATATTCTTCCTCATAGCCTCAATCCGGTAGTAAGTTTCCCCGTCTCCCATTTCTCCCCCATCCACCTCCCAACTAACACCCTACCAGCAACATCGTCTACATCCTCATCTTCACAACCATCGAACTCTGCTTCGCCCTCGACGCAAGCAACTACTTCGCTCTCGCCGATGGAAACGTAGCCGTCAGCACAGCATTGATGAAAGCAGCGGGTGTATTTGGGTTTTTGGCGGGATTGCTTGGGTATTATACCATGGCACATTATTTGTGTCAGGAGGCGTTACCGTTTGATATTCCTATGGGGGATACGTCGAGGTTTTTTGCGAGGTTGCGGAAGAAGAATGCGTGAGGTCTTTTGTGGGTTGGTGGGGAGGGAGCATGGATGTGGGTAGATAGACGAGTGGTGATAGAGGGTTAAAAGCATTTTCTTTTTTTTAACTTTGTGAATATTACTTTACGTGATGGTTTAGGATAGGCACAGAGCTATTTTTCAAAAGCATTTGGACACCCCTTCCGTATCACCGCCTAGTCACGAGGATTAAGTTCACTAAACAAACAGCCTCAGAGGCCTCCTACCTCCTAAAGTTAAGGACATAAAACACTTTTCACATTACCTGATTAGGATCCAACATAATATTATCCAAACTCCCAATCTCATCCACCAGCGAAAGAAAATCATAAGACGAGATCCCAATATTATCCAAAAACTCCATATTCCCCGTTGTCATATTCGGATGCATCGGAGGTTGGGTCACAGCTGCCAAAACCTGAGGATCCTCAGGCATAGTCAACGCAATGGCTTCAGCCTCCGTTGGGAATGTCACTTCTGCTTGTCCTCCTCCCGCGATGGGTAGGGCACCCAATTCCTCGGGAGTGCATAAGGTCAAGGCTTGGAGGCCCCGCCGCTCGATTCGCGCCGCCAGCTCCTGGAAAAGGGTTTCGAGGTGAGCTAATTCTGATTTTCTGGATTGGGCTATTCGGTTTCCTTTACTGATCATCTCGTCCAATATGGAGTGGGCGTCTTCACTGTAGTTGTGGCCGCCTGCCTCCTTCGGAAATAGTGTATGCGCCATTGTAAGATGGATAGCAGCTGAGTATACGAATTCTAGTTCAAAGGGTAGAAATACCTCTGTAATACAGAGCTGCCTGTCAAGAGTATCCGGACACCCCTTCCATATTACAGCGAAGCTAACGAGGAACAAGGTCCTTGGCGTCAGGAGGGAGGAGGCGCTCAAAGCCCATTACCCGGTGAACTTAATCCTTATAACCAAGCTGTAATATGGAAGGGTGGGCACCCGGATACTATTGGAAGGCAGTTCCGTATCGATTAGATTAGGGAGTTGAAGCGACAAGAGAATAGGAGTTTCTTACGTACCAAGATGGCTATCCTCATTGGATAATATCTGAAATATCTTGGAAGCTGACTTGATACCGGTAGAGATCAAAGCTTTGGTGGGTGCCAGGAAGCGTTGCCAATCCTCCTCTTCGTGATCAAGGTTTTTCAACCGTTCTTTGAGGACGGATAGAATAAGAGGTCGTGTTGCTAGAATTACACACTGTATTCTAATAAGAGGAGAAGATTCAATAAGGATATGTTCCACACATACCTGATGATATTGTAACGTGATATGGCGTGTCCCTTTCGGCATCGTATCCACAGAGTTCTGAAGCTTAAGATGAATGATTTTCTCAATTTCTTGGGCGTGCCCAGCCATTGTATGCAGAATTGACCTTGTCTTTTCAAGAAACGTTCCGAGTTGTGTCTTCTCGGTTTTGTATATAGCTTTACATCAAAATTAGAAATCGGGATAAGAATGAGGTCAGGATACTCTTACAAGTGAGAATAGATGAAAGCAAGTGTGACTGTCTTATATGAAGGCTGAAAGCAGCGTCTTGATGCGAGCAATCGGAGGGTAGATCAAGCAAAGTGGTAATATCGCTATCCTGCGTGGTTATTGGGATTCCCAAAGACGCTGAGAAATGTCGATCCATGATGTACAGAGTCCACCAAAGATTACGGCAACGAGTGACGGTTGCAGCGCCGAGTTCTTCCTCGGGGAGATGGGTATGCAATCCTTCTAGTTGTGCAATGCGTATAGCTTGGCCGACCTGAGTAGGACACTATCAGAAAGAAAAGGCAATACGATGGTACAACGTTATACATACATATACTTGAGCCGATTCTCTATGATTGGTAGAATAGAGATACAAACCAGCGAGAGCTAAGACCTCCATGGCTAGCAGGCTATCCTTCCACAAGGATGAAATGTCTGGAAGCAAGGACATAGCGCGTAAAAAGAATTTGGCGCCAGGTGGTTCACCAGTACTCCTTGGCCTCGATAGGAAAGCATTGCCGAAAGCTAACATGAGGAGAAACTGCACGAACCAGAGACGGGACTCGGTGGCTTTCTTCAGGGCGTCCCCGTGATAGAACTCTCGCATGTGGGCGAGGAATGTCTCTTCATCGAAGAATCGATAATTCTGACTAAGGTGGAAGCTGACGGTGTTGAAGAGATAGTGAGCATGGTCGATGGAAGGTAGGCGGCTGATATCGGGAGGACCGTCCGCCGAAGATGTCTTCCACTGCAGAGGATAGACGTTTTCATCTATAAGGCTAGGAGAAGTGTAAGGAAATTCCAGGTTTAGATCTTCGGTCATCATGACGGTGAGCCGAGCGGTAAAGGACCATGTCGACGTCGGAGCTAGCCAGACTAGGTAGCCGTGTTAGCTTTGGGATTCGATACGCTAAGTGCATGGGGTGGACGCACTCCAGTTGCGGTTGTCCTGGTAAGTGTTCTTGATGGTCCTTGAAGGCAGGGTAAAGGGACTCGTCCAGATGCTGCGAGCTTGATCGTAGGGAACGTCACTCCGCTGGGAACTCGTAGTTTCTAGGAAGGCTCAGCAATGCGGGGATGATGGGAGCGCTGACGAGAACATGTCGGAACCCACCATCAATATCAACCTCGAGTCCAAAAGCAGCATCAGCGGACCGCTTTTTCGAAGGTGAGTGTCGCAGCTCTCGAACCTGCCTCTGCAACTCCTGGAGATAGCTGAGCGCTGGTTAGCAAGGAGAAAGCTGATAAGAAAAGATAAGGCCGTAGAGGGACGAACCTCTCTTCAACCATGACTTTATTGCCTCCCTCGGTGAAGCGACAAGTCATAACGCGGCGTTGGCAATTGGCACATGGTTCGTCGCCGGAGCATTTGATCTTGCTTTGGCGGCAGGGGATGCATCTAGGGGGCGTCTCAGCGGTAGAAAATAGGGGGAGTGCATGGGTATTTACGCATTGGCAGTTCGTCGGGGCTTACGGAGGGCCTGTGTGTTGGCCGACATGGTACGATGCGATAATTGAATATGCTGCGATGATACTTTAGGATGTGATGATAGATAGAATGAGATGCGAGATGTTGGATGCCCCGCGACAAACCCTGCAAGCGCACCCCACTGCCAAGCCCGCTCGCCTGTCAGCAATGCATCACTACCTCGGCTGCTTTACCTAATAATCCCCAGCCATGGGAACCACTCCTTTTTATGGCAATTCTAATCGAGGCAAACCGCGTTTACTATTGGATGGGACAAGTTATATTCAAGTACGGAAGTTCCTTTCCATAAGCTAATAAGATGCAAGACCCCTAGCATTAAGAGGTGGGAAGTGCCTAATGCTGGTTGCTTAGCACACTTGACTCTTATAACTAAGCGCTGCCATGGGATGCGCTGCTTGGACGAGAAGACATCACACTAGGTATTCACCCTGGACGTCGGAAGAATAGAGTATGCATAAATAGCTTATTTTTCAATGCTTAAACGCTTAAATGCTTAAATTAACTACTCCATACTTTCGTAGCTACCCTGTGGGGAGTCGATCGTGAACTGATGTCATACTGGGGCTAAATCTGTTGAACTCCGAGCTTTTGCCGGAAGGGTGAATGTCACGTGCATACTTAACCTCGATCATGGGAATGTTTTGCTTACATCTTGGATGATTATATACTCATCCATTTTGAATTGGGCGAGGATAAAATTATATAGCAAAAGAGCTTTAATGAAGGTATAAGACGATCACTGAACATTAGTCACATGACCCAGCCAGACACACCTCCCTATACCCTGCGCCATCAATCCACGCCCACAAACGCTGTGGCTGAGACAGAAATCTAGAATAGATAGCATCAGATACTCCCAGTAGCGTCATCGAAACAACAAGGAATGAAAATTCATGCAGTTAATGCACGTAACCAGTTCAGGGGCACCCAGCAAGCGGCGCAGAGCAGCACAAGGGGCTGTGTAAGCCTGAGTTGACGAAGTGCTCGCTCAGCCTTCCTTTCCCATCCTGGTCCCTTCTCTGCCTAGTGATTATATACCAGCACGTCTTACCCAACTAACCATTTTAACATATTGCCTGAAAGAAGTAGAGTAGTCTATACTACTTATCCATCCAAATGACCACCCAAACCGGCCTAACAGAACTCTACAGAGGTCCCAACCCCATCGTTGAGTATATTACCCTAACCCCCTCCCCTCCCCTTCCCCCTCCCATCGCCCACCTCACTAACCACCCCAGCATAATCGCCGTCCACGGCCTCAACGGCCACGCAACAAAAACCTGGACGACCAAAACCAACAAACTCTGGCTCGGCGATCTAGACCTTCTCCCTTCCAACCTCACACAATCACGCATCCTAACCTTCGGGTATAACGCCACGGTCACAGCGCTATTAGGCAAGACATCCTCTGATAGGATATTACAGCACGCGCAGACGCTTATTGCGGAGTTGGTTGCGGATCGTGAGGTATGTGTGTTTGGGGTGGGATGTTGATGAGAAAAGAGGGGCTAAAGAGATGTAGCTTGAGGATGCGACGAAGAGGCCGATTGTGTTTATTTGTCATTCTTTGGGTGGGATTATTGTGAAGAGGGTATGGGTATATTCGAAGTATCACGTCGAGAACTATCTAACCAAGACATTCATAGGCACTTGCGTACTCAGAGAGTCGAACTGGGAAACTGGTTCAACATCTACATTCCATATTCGTCTCTACGTACGCCATTCTCTTCCTCGGAACACCGCATAGTGGAAGCAGCAAGGCGGGGCTGGCATCTATGGGTCGACGTATGATCGATGTCCTCGTTCCATCTAAGGCGATAGATACGGAGGGTCAGCTTGTTGAGGCGTTGATGGAGGGGTCGGAGGTGCTGCAGAATATCACTGATATGTTTGCGCCGTTGATGAAGAATTTTCGGATCTACTTTTTCTGGGAGCAGGAGAAGACCGATCTGGGTGCTACATTAAGCTACGTATGAAGCTTATCTCCTAATGCCAACAACAGTCTAACAACCTCCAGATTGTGGAAGAAAACTCGGCTGCCCCGATCCTCGATAATACTGAAAGAGCCGGCTTGCCTTATGGGCATAGGGACATGTGCAAGTTCGAAAGTAGAGGTGCACCAGGGTATAGATTAGTAGTGGCGGCATTAATTCGGTATTCGAGGGAAGCCTCTGAGGTGGTAGCGGTGAGATGGGTGCGTGCGGAGGAGATGTTGAAGACGAAGCGTCAGAATGAGGCTGCTGAGTTGATGCAGTGATCGATTCGTCAGTTGAAGAATTTGTACGTCAAGGTGGATGAATGTGACAATGAATTATAGGTATCTAAAAATGGGAAGGATAATGAATGCCATGCTTTTTGCAAAAGGCTGACCAGTTGTTGATGTCTCCATCTTATCCTGCTTTTATCCGACTGCGACTTTGCAACCACCTGCAATAGACACGACCAGCGTCATGACTTGCTTTTCAACGCCAGTAAGCTCTACAAGTTCGTTATCGGGTAGCCTAATGACGGGGAATCGTTGAAGGAGTCGTGCGACGGTATAACCTGCTTCGGCGAGAGCGAAATCCACTAATGAGAGAAGAGAAGGCATTAGTAATGAATCTATCTTAGGATGGGAGGAATCAACTCACTCCCAAGGCAGATACGAGGTCCACCACTGAATGGAAGATAGCTCCACTTCGACTTGATCGGGTCTTGGTGCATGGGCATCTCCTCATCCCATCTTTCAGGCCGGAATATCTCAGCATCCATTCCGTAAAGATCGGGACGCCTGTGCATGGAATAAACACTGAAAGCCACTGCACTACCCTTCGGTATAAGGACAGGCGATTTCCTGTCTGGCCCTCCGCCGGTAGGGAGTACCGTAGTCCTCACGGTTGTTCGTGTGTTTACGGGGACGGATGGATAAAGGCGGAGCGCTTGTTGGATTAGCGGTAAGTGGAGAAGAGAATATGAGTATACGGACTTTCTTTCAAGACGTTTTGCAAGTATGGCATATTCCGAAGATCATTCCGGGTCAAGCTATCGGTGTCAGCGCACTTCAAGGCTACCTCTGCTCGCAACTTTTCCATGACACGGGGATAGCGAACGAGAGAAAAACTATGCTTGGCGTGAGCAAGACAAAATGTAATGTTCAAAAGCCAGTGAGCTTACAATGTCCAAGAAAGAAGGCAGGCGGTTGTATCCCTTCCCGCTGCCAACAAATTAATGATTTGTCCTCTGAGCGCGGTACGATCGGATGTGCTTTTGGCGACAGTTTGCAGAAACCTTCCAGTCTCCTCATTGCCAGCTACCTTGGATGAGAGGTTGCGATCGATGATTTGGTCAGCGAATTCGTTGACGTCCTTGCATGACTGGCGAAACGACTTGCTGTTGATGAGCCAGTAGAGATCGAGAAGCCTGTATCGTTTCGTAACCCATTGCTGCGCAGTATTAAAAGCGGTGGCAAAGGTCTGCTCTCCAATGGCATCTGGAGTTCTGAGGCTGCGTACGGACTCTCCGAAGAGAAAGGCGGAGGTGGTGTCAAGAGTCAAGCGGAAGAAGAGAGGCTGAAGGTCAATGACTCCATCGGATTCTTGGATGCATTCAATCAAATCGTCGACCGCTTCTCTGAAGATTTCGAGATTATCGTATTGCTTGTGGTGCAATTGCGGCCTCAGCATATCTCGGGAGTGCTTCCATGCCGAGCCTTCCTGGGTGAAGATGCCGTCCCCGAACATGGGAAAAGTGATATCTCGGCGCGGTCCCATGCCGAAGTCTACAACAAGATTAGTGGGTGACGGAGGGTGTAGTTTGCCGTACTGGGTATGCGAAACCTTTAAAATTGGTAGAAAGGATGGCCTCCATGTTGGCCGGCTCGATGGTGCCGTAGGCCTTGGTGCCGAGAAACTTCTGCTCGAGGGTGCTGCCAGTCTGGCGAAAGTGGAATAAGAACAGCTCCATCAGGCGTGATTCAGCGTCTGCTCGAAAAATCTGCTCCAGCCGATCGACTCCCCAGGGCCTCTGGTTTTGAAGCCTGGGAGCTGGGAGACATGCATGGCGCTCGCCAATCGCCTTGTCGGCCTGCCATCACTCAGCGTCCTGGTCCTAAGTCCAAAATCCACAGGGCAGTAGCTCACCTGTCGCTCCTGATTGCGGTAGAAGTATCGGGTCAAAAGACCTATGAAAAGGGTCAATATAACGAGGGAGAGGGAAATGGGCGCCATGGGGGAGATGGTACCTGGAGACGCGAGGTGACGCGAGGCGAGGCTCTAGATATCTGACAAGGTGCAAGATGGAGATGGCGTGAACGGGGAGTGCCAGGGGCGGCAGCATGCCTGAGTTGGCTGAGACCACGGGCGCATAATGAGGAAAGGCTACATGGTTGGAGCAGATGCAATATCACAGCAGCGAGCCAATGGGCGAGGGTGTGATGAAGGTGGGGAGGGTGCGGGGAGAAGCTGACGGGCTGAAGCTGAACGGGCTGCGTTGAAGGGGGGTTGAGGGGGTTGAGGGGGCTCGCAGCATCCGGCAGGTGGGGGCCACTTCCGGGGCGTTGTGCTGCTGTGCCTCCCCCGTGTGCCCCCTGCCCGGTGTGGCCGAGCCGTGATGGTGCAGCGTGCCGGGCATTCAGCGCTCGACATGCGGGGGACAATGCAGTCCCGCCCCCGCAAGCGAACTTAAACTGATCATATTCACTCAGCCATACATTCCCATGTAGCGCGCGCCATCTCAGTCGTCGCAGAGTTCTTGTGAAGCATCATTGCATGTACCTCCCCAGCCATGGCATGCGCTCGTACAGTATCGCTCATGTATTCTCACCTCATCCCGCCTGGATACATGATTGGAAGCTCAGCAATAATTACGTTGCACCCATGTACTTCTGTCCACACAGCCCTACACCACGTAGTGCTCTCGCAAACAAATTACCATTACTCTGTCATCTCTTGGCGTCGTCAAAAGATGCCTCCATTCAAGTTATCTGGGCGCCCAGGCATGCCTCGTACGCCCTTTTAGTCGATGATATTCGGCTAGAAAAATGAATGAACCCCTATTGGTCCATTTATCCATTCACCGGTTTGTACACCATGCCGTTTCACAGTGTATGCCATTCCCGTCTCTGACAACGGTTTACTCATAATACACGGCGTTTCGTAGTTATTATTGGTGCGTAATCCCCACGGCTATTCAGTGGCTGCATGGGGTCCTGAGGGGGGCGTCCACACCTTTCTTGATGAGGCGTTTGACACCCCGGTGGCCACCCCAGCCTGATGTGCCGCTAATCGGTGTAGATTAATTCGCACTCGTCGTCGTCGTCCTCGCCGTGGCCTCGCCGTGGCCCATAGCAGCATCCCTCAATGACATGCCTTGTTTCTCATCCCCGCAATGCCCATAGTCCAGCTCACCGAAAGACACTCTCCATCACGACACCATCGCGGTGCTGTGGTTGAGTAAGTTTCCGCTACTTCTCCACTCGTGTCTAGGGCTAATCACGTGTAGCATTCTTGCTGTCCACGGCCTGTATGAAGATGCGACGGCTACCTGGACCGATCACAACACTGGCGTGCTGTGGCTTCGCGATCTACTCCCCAAAAGCCTTCACGGCATACGGGTCCTGACCTTCGACTACAAAGCTGAGGCCTTATCATCTCCCGGGGAGGGCTCTGCAGATCGCATTCTCGACCATGCGACCAACCTCATAGCTGAATTTTGTGCCGACCGCCAATTTGAAAATGCTCTGAACCGTCCCATCATCTTCATCTGTCATGGCCTTGGCGGACTTGTGGTCAAACGGGCACTGGCCTTCTCGAAATCCCGTCGTGCCAAAGCAGTTGAGCATTTGCGTTCTATTTACACCTCGACGTATGCCATCTTGTTCGTAGCTACTCCGCACAATGGCATCAACAAAGAACCCCTCCTTCTCCTGGAAAAGCACGATAGCTTAGGACCGAGTCAATTCATGCTTTCCCTTCTCAAAGGCTCCGAGATGCTGAACGAGATCACTGACCAGTTCGCGCCGTTAATGAAGCAATTCGCAATCTACAATTTCTGGGAGGAGAACAAGACACGTTTCGGGAACCAGAGCATGTATATCGTCGACAAGGACTCAGCAGCCCCTGCATGGGATGATGTTGAGAAATGTGGCATTGCCGGGACACATTCATCAATGGCGAAATTCCGGGATACTTCCAGCCATGGATATCGACTCGTGCTTGAGGCGATTTCACGATACGTCAAGCAAGCTCCGGTCATCATTCGAACGAGATGGGAGAATGAGCTAAAGTCCATCGTCACAGATCGTCAACGGGAGGCGGAGGAACTGCAATATAACCATCTCCAATTTCTCTTTTCCTCGGACCCACACACCCACAACATCAATGAGTGGTACCTTGTCCCCCGAAGCCCCAGTAGCTATTTTACGGGAAGACGAAAACATGCGAAAGATGTGAAGGACATGCTTGGACCCATCAAGAGGCACAATGACCGAAGCAAGCACAAAGTGGTAGTTCTTTATGGGGTTGGTGGTTCCGGCAAAACCCAATTCTGTCTCAAGTACGTCGACGACAACAAACACAGGTATATCAAACCTTCTCTGCTCTGATCCTTTCAGTATGTATGCTAATTCATCTATCGTAGGTACTGGGGCGTATTCTGGGTCGATGCGAGCACCGAAGACAATATCGAAAATGGATTTGCATCAATTGGTGAACGTGCTGGCCGAGGTGCAAATATGGCTGCAGGAATATATTGGCTTTCAACATGTAAAGATCCATGGCTACTCGTATTCGACAACGCAGATGACCCGGACATGGATATCACGCGTTACTACCCTCCTGGTGGTAATGGACATGTAATAATCACCACTCGCAATCCCAATAATGCGACTATGAACGCCACTGCTGGCAACATTCGATTCCGAGGCATGGAGCCTTCCGAAGCCGTCAGTCTCCTCCTTAAAGCCGCCTATCCAGACCCGCAAAATTCAGACGGCCCCGCCACTCCTCACAAGCAGCAGGTAGCGGAGGGTATAGCGATCGAACTTGGCTTCCTCGCCTTAGCCCTCACGCATGCCGGAGCGACAATTCGACGGGGTATCTACACGATGGATAAGTATTTGTATTACTTCCTCAGGCATCGTCGATTCATGATGAGCTACCCTAAAGTGAAGAGTGCAGACGACGCCAACATCATCACAACATGGGAGATACCGTTCCAGAAGATAGTGAGCCGGGAATCCATTGAGCATAAAGACGCGGTCGACCTAATGCATATATTCGCTTTTATGCACTTCGAAACGATTCCCGAATGCATATTCCAAAGATCTTGGAATGATCTAAAATACCTGTGGTCCCGTCATGCCAAACCCCCAGAAATCCTCCAACTCGTCTGGAATGAAGAAGCTCAAGCAAGGTTCCGCAGAGCATTGCGTATCTTATGCGATTACTCCATTATCGATCACGAGCCATCTAAATCCTCGTGTTCGATGCACCCGGTTGTTCATACTTGGGCGCGAGACCGTCTATCTGAAGAAGAGCAGAAGCAATGGTTGCAATGCACGACCGCTATTCTCGCCCACTGCATTTCCCCAAACCTCGAAGCATCTGGCCGTAAATTCCGCGGACTCCTTCTACCTCACATCAACTTTTGTCTCCAAGCTCTCAACTCGCAATATCATCCAATACCCGAAACTCTGGAAAGTGCCGAGAAGCTGGAAAGGTTTGCTTGGGTCTATGCGGAACAGGGACTATGGAAAACTGCCCGCACCCTCCAGGAAAAAGTGATCCAAACTAGGAAAAAACACCTCGGAAGATGGCATCGAGATACCCTCCTTGCTAAGCGCGCCTTAGGACAAACATTGTGGAACCTCTTCGATATCAAAGCCGCCATCGAAACTCAACGTAACATTCTCGCCACTCAATGGTTTTGGCGAACGTCGGTATGGGACTGGGTGACCTGGCCACCGTGGAAACCGCTTCACATCCCCTACTGCATTGCTCTGGATGATCTGACACTTACATTATGGCTCGCTGGGAGGAGAGACATTTCCAAGTATACCGGGGAACGCGCCGTCAAAGGTTTGACGAAACAGCTTGGGCCAGACGACCCCAAGACTTTGAATGCAATGTTCAACCTTGCGCGCACGTATTTCCACCTCGGCGAACATGAAAAGAGTCACGCACTTCTCGTCAGAGTCCTCAAAACTCGAAGGCATTTCTTCGGTTTGAATCATCCAGACACGCTGATGACACGGAACGAGCTCGGTATCATGTTGAACGCGAGCAGGAAACACCAATCCTCCGCCCAACGCCTCGTCGCAAACGTCCTACAAGCACGCAGGGAAATCTTAGGAGATGAACACGCATACACCTTATGGTCAGTTAACGACCTTGCCAAAATCTACTCCGAACGAGAACACCCAGAACAAGCAGCAAAAATGCTCGAAGAAATCATACCGATCGTGAAAAGGACGTTAGGGGAAAATCACGTCGGTATGGCAATGACACGGTCCAATCTCACAAGAGCCTATGTTCTAGCAAATAATTGGGAAAAAGCGGAAGAAGAAATGAAAGTGTTGAGTTCATTGATACCCAATGACCATCCAGACTGGATCCACAATATGTTCGGCTATGCTCATGTTAGATTGAACTTGGGCCATAAAGACGAGGCCGAGAAACGGTGTAACGAACTACTGGACAAGATCGCAAAAACGAAAGTCCTCCCGCTTGATCATCCACGCACTATCACAATCGCAGATCTCCTTTTGAGGATTTACCGTTCGGACAATCGCGAGGCTGATGTCATGGCTATTAAGAAGAGAATTCCTGGTGCCGATAGCCCTAATCCTCCAGACTTGCATGATCCTTACTCCGTTCGAAGAGTATCGGATGTTTCTCTTCATAAACGGCCATGGGATACGTCTTTGAAGATTCTTGGTCCGGGGCCTGTTCATGTTCATACTCAAAGTCTTTCTAGGATTGATCGACAGGCTCCACTACCTGGACCGCGGCCAGAACCTAATTCAGCTAAGCTTATAAGTCGACGTACCTTCTAATGAATGCGTTTCTTTTACTATTGAACTCAATACTGAAGGAGGAACATGGTGACGAAACAGGGGTTGTTGAATGATCACATGATTTTGGAGGCAAAGAATGCATACAGACTACTTCTGCGAAAGTGGAAGTGTTTATTACACGTAAGAATAGGTAACTGCATCTTAGATTAATCTTCAATGTTTGAATCTGGAGGTCTGTCATGGAACACCAATGATTGTTTCCCACACTTTACCTCCATCATTTTGTATATTATCGTGGAAGTGTAACTTTGATGCCTCACGTCCTGAACATTTTGGGTATATGATCGTGGTTGTGCTTATTCGCCAACTGGCTTTCTTTCTTTGTAGTCGAAAATGGTCATGCAATCAACGTGATAACATGACTGATACCGAGTTATCATTATGCACATTCCAATAAGCCAAGACAAGGAATATAGATGTTACCAAGGCAGAATATTTCACCGACATCTAAATTGATTGTATAAACAATCCTTCAAATATGACTATCAATCTTGAGCAGAGGTCACGTGAATGTTAGCATCCAACATTGAGGTATGACTACAATATATTGACAACGCTACATTCAACCTCTTGATGCCATATGAATCATACTCAATTAAATCGATATATCCAGATGTTTGAGCCTGACATGATCATCTATCACGAACCTAACCAATCAAACCACCCTCAACCCATTGACAATCCAACATCATTGCCTCCCCGTGCGATTTCCGAAATCCGAGATGTATCCTCAAGCCAAGAGCTCGCACTTCGCATAGGTACGGCAAAAGTATATTGACGTCACCGGTTCATATATGTTTCAGTGAGGGGTAAAACACCATCCAGAACGGGGTTAAGCGGGCATATGTCCCTTGCCATTTGCTTAACAATGTCCCTGCATGCACGGCGCCCTGGTGATTACTTATCCTCTTATCAATCTGTCAGCGCATCACTAATGTATCGTAACGTCATGGGGGCCTCAGGATGAATGTATAAAACGTTACTTTCACTGGAAGACAAATCTATCAGTCCTCACTCCTGTGTCCTCACTATTCTAACTATCATATTTTCATTCAAATCACACCTTTGGAGTCATGGCTGCTACCGCCGATAAATCCAAGCCTTATTTCACTGTGTCCGGTCTCGGTAAGGATGGCTATTCCAATGAAGACGAAGCAACGGCAACCTGCTTTTGCGGGGCCGTACAATTGGCATTCGTAAGTCCCACCATCCACTTCCATTTACTTTACAACCATCTAACACCCCACCAGCCAACATCCGGCCCCGGATTCGTCAACTCCTTCGTCTGCAACTGCAGCGATTGCCGTAAAATCACCGCATCCATGTTCGCATCCAACTTCACCATTGACGACAAATACCTCAAGCACCTCCGAGGTCAAGACAATCTAAAGACCTTTGGTCAATCCGAGTCAATCGGCTCGGGTAAAAAGATGACGAATTACTTTTGTTCTACTTGCGGAACGCTGATGTATCGTGTTGGTGAGAATTTCCCCGGGATGAGTATCTTGCGGATTGGTACTGTGGATGATTTCAATTTGCATGATACGAAGTTGAGACCACAGGTGGAGCAGTATGTTAAGGATCGGGTGTCGTGGTTTACGGGAGTGGAAGGCGCTGAGAAGTCGGCGGGGATGCATGCGTTTAAGTTGTAGGGGGTTTGGGATGCAGAGATGAGATACTCCGTAATGAGGGATTATAAAATGATTGAAACAAATGCTCTTTCCTGATTGTTAAATGTATTGCAATTAAACGTGTGCATTGATTCAGCAGTTTTTAGTAAGCTCGGATACAGTGTTGTATTGGGGTATGTCATGGACATAGTGAAGGCTATTTTTATGTTCCTGCGTAATGAGTACTCATAGACTAACAATTTTTCTTTGTTCAATGTAAGCCTTTCCTTTTAGGTGCTCGTCAAAACAAAGGGGGCTATCACAGTGGTGCTTTGTGCAGTTATATCTTCAGCATTATACATAAACAGCTAAAGTATAAATCAGCACATCTATCCTCCCTAGATAACAGCAACAACATCTAAATCCAAAAACGTAGTTCGATTTATACTTCTACTTTTAATTTAAGTAGAAATCAAAACCACAGTATCAAGATGGACCCAATGCGTAAAATTATGAAACTTGAGTTTAAGCTTGCTAAGCAATCAACGGATCTTCAAATCGTTGAAGCAAAATTCGCGAAAACTAAAAGCCTAAACGATACAAAGACTCAACATATCAAAGCACTAGAACAAGCAAACTCGATGCTTCAGGTAGAAAATGAAGTTCTCAATGAAGACCTTGAGTTAACCGAACAAGAGCATAAGCTTCAGTTTAATGATCTTTGTGCGGACTTCAAGGTGTGGCTAGAGCTTAAAGAGAAGCTGCATGAGATCTACATGAATAACTTACAGCTTAAGAAGGAATAGATGGTCGTTTTTCTTCTGAATAAGTTGGATAAGTCGATTAAGTCGAACGATACAGACCCTCTTGGTATCATCATCAATAAGTTAGAACAGCTTAGGATTTGAACCTCGAAGAAGTCATTTCACTTTGTGATGTCTAGGAGCAGTCGTATCCTAGATGTTATATAGCAGCATTTCTCTTTTTCATGTTACTTGAGCATATTATTGAAAGTTAAATCCAAAATAAACATTCCGTTAATCCGCCCCTTGCAACGACATTCCATTTATCCCTTCCTAAAACATTTCATCATCTACCCCTGATTAGATAGAACATTCCATTTGTTCTTACCTAAAACATTCTATTCATTCATATCATATTAAAATATGCTTTTAACAATCGAATAACTTACTAGACTTGAGCAATTCAGCTCCCCACGCTTCCTATTCTTATCTAACAATATTAATGATTATACGCCGATGCAGCATTCCAACAGACGTTTGTCATAAACCTGAACTTGTGCCTTGGTTCTTAACGTTACTTAGGAGTACCAATGAAAAGTAACGACGGAAATGTAACATCGGAAGTCAGGATCGCCTGTGTTGCAGTCCGAGAATGTATCGGTACCAAGGTTCTCTGCGCCGGCTCCTTTTCGCCTTCAGTTATTTCCTTCCGATATTCAGCTCCACGACTTCAAATTTTTATTCGTGTTTTGCTTTTTTTCAAGTCCCCGAAACATTAGCTCAGAATATCATGGAAATCGTTCCATACGCGGATTACAAAAGCATGTCGAGTGTAGGCGGAGCATATTCATGTATATCTCGCGAATAGGACTGATCTATCGCAGGAATTTAGCGAAAACGAACCGGACCCTGAGGGTGATATTGTATTGAGAATTCAATCCAACGAGAGCAAATGCTCTAGATCATTTCGGGTGTCGAGCAAAATACTTTCTCTTGCATCGCCCGTCTTCAAAGCAATGTTCTTGCATCATTTCGAAGAGGGACAAAAGCTCCTGCACTCAGCGAATCCAGTCATTAGCTTAGACGATGACAACCCATTCCTAATGGGCACTCTCTTGAACGTTCTTCACTATCGAGGTGACCGTGAACCGAAGAACATGCCACCAAAGAGACTTGCCCTGCTTGCTATCCTTTGTGACAAGTACGATTGTTGGAACACAGTCGGACCATGGGCGTTGGTGTGGTTTGATAATATAGACAGAGCAGAAGGGAATTATGAAGACTTGGGCTTCTTGCTCCTAGCAGCCTACTTCTTTAAAGACGCCAGAAACTTCAAGAAGGTATCGGAGGAAGCTTTAAAAGAACTGACAGTAGACGTTCCGGGAAAGTGGAAGAACAACGACGTATTATCGATGCAACCCGACAGCATACTATGTAGGTTAATCCGGTGTCAAGTACTTTCGCAAACTGACGTTTGATAGGCGTCATTTCTAATGGCATCAAGCATACTCTCCTGAATGTTGAAAAGGAATTACAGTCTATCTAGTCGACATTGCGGGAGAACCCTCACAACCGAAGTTATTTCGCTACAGAAAACTCCACATGTCCTCGCTGCAAAAGACGACTTCCGCGTGGCACAAGAAAGCGCCAATCCTGCTACAATACAGAGTTTCTTACCGAGTTCTGTACAAGTGAAAACAGAATTGCAGAATATTTTCAAATCTTGCGGCAAGTGGATTTGTGGCCAACCGTGCTTCCCTTTGAGACCTGTTCAGTTTCAGCCATCTTTCCTCGGGTTCAGAACATACAGTGTTGTGTACACCATCAGTGTGACGGGGAGGCAAGGTGCCCACTTCGTATACACGCAAATTCGGTTTCGGATAGGGTGGATGAGATTATCAAGGATATGAAAGGAATTTGTCTAAGTTGCATTAAAGACGACGAGGAATAGACTGGAAACAGGGAATGTACGCATAAGTAATTGCTTGATAAAATATCCATCATATGCTCTTGTATTCCTCATTCTAGATCTCTGAATACTTGAGGATGTATCAATTGAAAGTGGTTTTTCTTTTCCTCTATATAGTGTATCTGCAGACAGATCAAACACTAACTAGCACAGAAAACGGAGAATGACAAGAATTGAAACAGCACCGCATTCAAAATGCCACACACCCCATGGAATCTCAGTCTCCAGTCTTCCCCACTCATCATTACGTAGTAGTTTCAGTAGTATCAACCGAAGCTCCTTTATGCCACTTTTCTTTCATGCACTTTCTAAAACTACCTTTGGATGACGAGCCAGAGCTAGATATGCCCTCCGATTGGGAAGCCGATTGAATCAAGGACATGTGATGACCTCTAGGATCTCTCTCCCACTCCTGACGTCGTTTCATTTCCGTTTCTTGGGCAGCTTGTCGTTCATTCTCTGGAAGTTTCACAATCCGAGCATCTTCATTCCAGCGCCGAAGAAACTCAAGGTACCGCAAGTCGGCTTCGGATAGTTGGACGGAGCCTGAGCCATTCTTCTCGTTGGCCTTGTCGATTGCGAAAAGGTACAATTCCCTATCTATCTTGTCCTCCCTATCAATCAAGAAATGACTGAAAGTTGAATATGTATCAGTGTCGAAGAGAAGTGGGCTACTTAGAATTACTGGCGCGGGAGCATCCATTAGGATGTGGAAGTCGAGTTTATGTCCCCCTATCTTATAGTCGTCTAGGTCTCGACCGAACTTCCATTCCATTACCAAGGCCATTCCCGAGGTGAGCGCCGTAGAGTTGTCTCCGAACCTCAATGTATATTCCTCGTCTTCGAGCATATGCTTCGTCCATGACCGGAACCTATGCGCCGGAATCTGCAAGAGCTAATTCGCGCTTACCGTTGACAAAACATTCGAACCTTGGGCTAGATTCACCGAGATAAAGGAATTCCAACTCTGAAATGCGTTTGATAATACATTCTTTAACCCGCCGACGGCGATTAGCGATGCTGGAGAATGTTTGTGTGGCTTTGAGAAAGGCTTTGCCAATGATGACATTGTGGCTGCACTCCTTAAGAACGTGGAAATCCAAATTGTAAACATCCTGCTCCCCGAAAATCTGGTATGTGGTACTGGCCACCCCTCTCGTTGTAACTGGCTTGCCGTTCCCTACCGTCACCGTCGAGGTCCGCTCACGATCAATCTTGAGGCCAAGATGTTAGACATGTGATTCTCTTATGAAGTTCCTGCTAGCACAGTAGTCGCCATTGGCATTGGTCAGACTGTCTCCTATCCGACATGGGATTTCAAAAGACATTTGGTTCTGGTGTGCATCGGATGAGAGCCGAGAGAGATATTCCCGTGTTTGAAGCGAAAGCCGTGGCTGATTTCTAAGTGGGGGTTAATAAACGACTGGAATTTTGGGCATTTTCAGGATCATGAGAAGTGTTTTTACATACTGCTTCTTGACCTCTTCTTCTTTTCCCCTTTTGTCTAACTCGTCTCTGCTCCTTCTGTTGATTTTGCGCATTAATGCCCCAAGAATTCTCTGTCCGACGGGGTGACGCGGATGCACTGGATCTAAATGATCTGTCACTAGATATAATGATGGACTCAATACACTGATTTGTACGATACTTACAATCAACATGTTCGGAGGCTAACTAAGTGGAATTGTGAAGCACTGTATATCTTGGAATGAAAGCAAAAATAAAAAGATGCTTGAACGATCTAAGGCAGTAGGTTGGTGTGGGCACGCAGAATGATATGGGTAAGATTCAACCCCGCACAGCCCAGCTCAGCCCCGACCGGTCAGGCGCATTTGCAATTCTAATCGATGTGACGTGGCTATGGCTCGTGAATGTGGACCCAATGTTGGATTGAAATTTGCCTGCTTTTCAGTCTCATCTCTTCTTCGCTCACAAACGTAATTCAATGCCTTTTCATGCGCTACAGCAACATGACAGCAAAAGCGAAAGCGAAGGATGTAGAACTGGGTGTTATTCGAGATGGATACCCGGCACTGGCAATCTGGATGGCTCAGGATCCAGACAACGACCCATTTGTATTTCGAAAATTCAACCGCTTGAATGCACGCAATCTTCTATATATGCAAAGCGAACTTACTGCGCTTGAACATGAGATAGATATACTGGATTAAGAAGCACGGCGAGGTGATGATGCAGCTCAGAGATCGTCATGGGAGTGGGAGATGTTGGATGAACAAGCCGAAAACGATTCAAGGCCTGAGAAAATACGACTGGAGAAGGTGTATAAACTCCGAGCCTTATTGAAGGAATACTGTTAGCATCGAAAACCGAAATTACATATTCAACACTAACCAATCGCAGATGAACTCCTTATCCTTCAGTCTCAAATCATTCAAACGAGAAAACCAAGTAATAGAGTACTCGAAGCGTTTCGCGACTATGCCGATGGAAAAGGCGTGCAAGACCATGAAATGGACACGCTACCCATAATTGGCGGCTGTGCTCAAGCTTTCCTTTCAGATAAATCGGACCTTGAGCTTTGAAACGACCTACAGATGAAGACCTACTCTCGAAATTCCTTGAGGATCATTGGCCAGCTCAACAAAGAACAGAAAACCATCGTTTTGATCACACGACGTTATATAAGAACCGGCATGTTGTATGGACCGTTACCATCATCAGCATCATCCTCGCTGCGATCCTGCTGATCGGAGCTATGATATCCTTTCATTTCATCAAGAGCCCAAATGTAAAATTAGGGTTAGTGGCGGCATATACACTCTTCTTTGCTTTAACAGTTTCGGTATCTACAAATGCAAGAAGAGCAGAATTATTTGCAGCTACGGCTGCGTATGCTGCAGTTCTTGTTGTATTCGTATCTGGGGATCTAGGAAATTCAGGCATGCAGCAATGTATGGTTAGGGCCAATGATGATATTTTCAAGATAGTAGCATGTTCATTGTAATGGAATGTTCTTAGAATTATATCAAGTTTAGTATTGATGAAATGGTTGTTGAAAACCATGTGTAGAAGCTGATTTGGTAATTCTTGTCAACTCATAGTAAGACCAGTTCATTACATGAAGGAAAATGAACAGCGAAGTGGTGAAATATCATCATCAACGTCAGGAATCAGGGAACATCGGTCTAGGCCACGTGAGTATATGGTCCTTAAGGTCTTTAGGGGCCCTGAGAGCCTCAGGTTTCTCTTCACTAGTGTCTTCACTAGTGTCTTCCTCTTCGTCTAGTGAATTTCCGTCAACGATATACATCCCTAGCTCATGTTTTACAGCCCGCCTCATGTCACCTTTACATGAGTCATTCATCTGGATACCAAGGTGTTTCGATAGATCTCGTAGAGACTCCTTACTCAAGCCATCAATATCTTTGATGTGATTGGGAGGGTTTGGGATAAGTTGACAGCCGGGGAGAATATGGGATCGCAGCAGGAGAAAAGCGGGCCGAAGTCGAATGATTTCGGACCAAAGGCAGAGACCAGGGGATGGAGGTGGGAGAGTACGCTTTTCGTGGATGCGCCATGAGTTCTCCAGTCGAACTTTCAGATTGTAGTTCCTGGTTGAAAGCGTTAGTCAATCAAGCCGTTATCGGCATTAAGTCGGCTTATTCAAGCTCCAGCTTGTCAATACGGTTTTCGATGTCCTTGATCTTGCTATTGACATGTTGAATGTGCAGAGGAAGCTGTTCGGCTGGCGTATGCCTGAGGACGCATTCTCCAATGATGCTGCAGGGTTCTTCAATGTCGTTCTCTGTGGTCGTGGTTGCATCGGCCATGTTGGTAGTGGATTGACGAAGATTCGGTTTCGTTAGCCGGATGGTAGATATTGAATACGGTGGTAAAGATAAAGATGAAATCTGGTGGTGAGACTGCTTTTATGTACTAGTTCATGCACGGACCATGGAGGTGAATGGCAAGCATACATGTGACACATCATTTGTGTGTCAAACGTTCAGGATGTCAAACATCTGAGCCGGGCTGATGAGGGAGAATTTATTTTTTCAATTACAGCAAACATACATCCGACGCAGCTCAAGAACATTCGAGAATTACTATTATGGTATCTTGTTCCTCTCCAAACTATCTACTTCCATCGCCTTACAACTATCGTCCACCTCCTTAGCCCCAGGAATTCATTTTCCCGATTAACCGTAAACCCAGCCTTCTTCCAAATCCTTTCTATACCCCTCAACATATCTCGATAAGCCTCCCGATGATCCTCAAGAATAGACAAAACATCCTTATCAAATGGCCATCTAACATTACTAAAGTAGATTGGTCTTTTGCAGGAGGCCCTCCGTCTGGCCAACTCATTCGACATCTTCTCATCGAAAAGAATCTTCTCAACGTAATCCTTGATAACCTCGTCTGCAAATACACTGAAGTCTTTTTCCCATGGCTCTTGTTCGATGATTATCTTCTTGACGAATCGGACTTCTTTCAAGTTCCCGCTTTTCAGCATGTTGATAGCTGCAGATGAACCGACGCCATGGTTGATGGTTGGATACCAGTTTGGCATATTCGCGGCTTTCCCGCGAACCATGAATTGTCCGACAACGATACTGAGACTATGTAGAGACATGCTATCACGCATGAACGTGATAGCGGGGGCAAGCGATGGCCCATCCATATCGTGGAATGTCTCGGGTAGGGAAATGCTTCTGATTCGGCGGAGGTTGCATGGCGGAACTAACTTCAGGAACTCCAAACCCATTTCAAGTAGCGTGTGGAATGTGAATGTGTTTTCTCCGTATATGATCGGTAGCGCTATTTGAGATAGTCGACGGTTGGTGAAGAGTAATCCAGATGCAATGACAGCCTGGTTGAAGCGTAATGATACGGGTACGCCTGCGACCATAAGACCTTGAGGTCGACAAAGTGCATATCGGCAGATTTCAATAAGAAGCTCGTCTGAGAGGTCCATAAGACAAGTCATTGTGAAAGGAGTTTCAACGATGGAATTAAAGAAATCATAGGAAGTGTAGGGGGTTGGAGAGGCACGAGAAACAAAAATTCACATCAGTGAGCAGCAGGAGCGAAACATAAT
Source organism: Rhytidhysteron rufulum CBS 306.38 (assembly GCA_000467735.1). NCBI lineage: Eukaryota > Fungi > Ascomycota > Dothideomycetes > Hysteriales > Hysteriaceae > Rhytidhysteron > Rhytidhysteron rufulum. The sequence continues at coordinate 32,264 of AJFL01000277.1, forward strand.
AATTGAAACGCATGTAAGACATCGCGTGACAGTGCCGTCTTATTGCATACTGAAACGAGTCTAGGTCGTGGCCCGTGTGAAAACATCCATGTATAAGGAAGCCCTCGGAATTCCAGCATGCTTTAAATAGTCACCACCAACACATACATCCTACACCCAAAAATTCCCCACAAATTCCAAGAATATGGATCCTCCTAAGGCTAGACAAGATGATTCGCCAAGTAGATATCTAACTTCTTGAAGGAATTAGGTACCAGTCTATTGGTGATGAAGTGTCGGTTAGGTACCCGGCTCGTATCGAGTGCCGAGATCATCGGTAGGAGGGGCCGAGGGGCGGATTGAGACTACGGAACTCCATTCGAATTAACCAAATTAGGGAAATTGTACTGCTTCCACGATAATATATCTTTCGGACCTCGTAGGATCGGAATTCCTATCATCCAGCATTATCGAAAAATAGCAATTTATCGGTGGTCCATTGCCTCAAATGATTCCCTTACACATCGTGTCGCGCGTTCTTGCTCATATGACGAATTTTAACCCCGTACTAGGTGGGTGTCAATGGAAAATGGTAGGTCCAATTGATACTTGGTTGGGACATACCTTGTAAAAGATGAATGGAAGTGGTATGAAGCAAATGGAAATGCCGCCGAGAAGTGAGTTCCCTGGTCCAATGCCCAATTTCCTGAAAAGTTGTCTTGCCTATCCCAATCAATGCATTAATATCTACTCACTGACAAATACAAGAGACATGCGACTTACAAAGAGCGGAAAAATTGCACCAAACGAAGCGCGAAAGAGGGCGTTGCCCGCAAAGATCGAGGCAGAGTATTTGGGATATGAGATACCGAGGTAATTCAAAACCGAATTAAACAAGGTGACAATCCCAACAGTGAAGAAAGCTGAACCAATCACCGGCATGATCCAATGAATACTTTCGCGTGCAGACCAGCCATACCAGAAAAGAGAAATGGGGAGACTTGCAGAACCGAAGAATGTTGGAGGCAGCAATATCTCAGGTCCAAAGTTCGGTTTGGTGAAATGTGGAATAATGCGATATCGCATCCATAGTAGGTAAAGAGGAACCGTAATAACGCCACCGACGAAGATTCCCAGGAAGACAAGCCCTTGTTGCCCAAGGTTGAAGTGGTATACTTCTCCAAAAACGATTGGGAATGATTCAAACCAGATGAAGAGAACCCCGTATAGGAGTGCAGTGTAGAGATCCATGAAGAAGACAATTGGTTCGGAAAAGGTGAGTGTGAATGCTCGACCAAGCATGACTAAATGATCCTTCATCTTGTGATCGGCGGCGTCGATTTCGGACTGGCTCCTGAATCGCTGATCTCCCGTTGCTTTCCGCAACCTCCTTGCTCGTCTCAAGAGGATATTTGCTGCACTCGTCTCTGGGAATAGGAAAAACACCATGATGACATCGACTGCACATAACCACGTAAATATCCAAATCGTCCATCTCCACCCTTTCACCGGAGCTACGAATCCACCAAGGATAGGACCGAATACCGGGCCACAAATCCCAAATGCAGACCAGATGCACAGGCTGTAAGGAAGCTGAGAAGAAGGGTACATATCGGTGAGTGTCCCGCCACCAGTGGCGAGGGCAGGGCTTCCAAGGAATCCAGTAATGAAGCGGAAAACGAGGAACATGGGCATGTTCACTGCGAATCCCGTCGGAAGTTGAAACAGGATGAAAAAGAGCAGGGTGTAAAAGTATATACCACTGCGTCCGATACGCGGCATTTCAGACATGGGTGACCACAGCATGGGACCTACTCCGTAGCCGAGAGTGTAAAGTGATAACCCCAAGGTTGCGACTATTTCGCTCGCACCAAGGTCTTCCATTATATTCGGTATGCCGGGGACGTAGATTGAGCTAGCAATGTAGACTGAGAAGTTGATGATGCAGATTTGGGAAGTAAGGAGTAATTTCTAAGTGCTGGGCCAGTTTTGGGGGTTCTGAAAGCGGTGTGAGAATTTCTACTGCATATGTTTATCTAGGTGAAAAGATACCTCTGGGTCATCAGGGCCACTCCAATCAACCAGATAGATATCTTTTCCATCCTCAAGACCTTGGTTGGGACTTGTATCTTGCAACCTGGCAGAATGCTGTGGGACTAGCTCATCGACATATCGAAAGAGTCTGTTCGCAGAAAGAAACCGTACAAGGCGACCAAATACAGTATCGCGGAATAGGGCCGACATCTTAGAAGCTAGACGGTCAGACGAGGTCTACATGCTTTTGCTCCATGGTAAGAGGTGTTGATAAACGTGAATGATAGATCGGAGTTAGTATAGAAGTTAAGAGAATTAAGCCCGCATGATCTACATTGGCTTGATTATAGAGGTACATGCAATATACACAAGCAATATGCCTTGAGACTAATCGAATGATAAGCAGCGACATATTCTCTTTCTGAAACATTAGTTATTATTTCAAACAAAATAACATGAAATAGAATTAATTTGCCCCTATGATTGGCTCTCATCTCTTGAATTGAAAGATATTAATGCGGTCAGTGGTCAATACATTGCTCTCGGACTTAGGACGGAGATCGGGGTTAATGACCTTAATCACCATCTACATCTCGTGATCCATGACATATGACTTAGTAATCTGCAAAACGAGTGACATTGATTTGCCAAGGCATTCATTGTAGAAACTTGACAAGAGGTTAACCGTTAGAGTGTGAAATTATAAGATATTGGCCTAGTTTATTGATTCTATATGAAGAGGCATATATGATTGAACCCCTACCCATAAACTATGAAGGCCCGGAATGCATGCTCGTTACTCAGTTACAAGCCTATTCTCATCCTACATATAGTTCTGCATAATCCCCTAAAACAACCCTGCAAACTCACCACCCTCCTCCAACAAATCAAAAAACGCTTTCGTTTTGCCAATGATATCAATCTCACATACCGCATACTCAGTAACTAAGCATCACAGCTCATCCGCGTATCCATCTGAAGATATGCCAGGTGTATGATGTTCGCTGAATACATAGCAAGTGCAATTACATCATTTACACGGGAAGTGTAAAGTGAAAAGCCAATCAATGTTTTGTGATTCTTATAGAGGGTGCGTTCTTTGAGTAATTTGATAAGGTATTTCTCAGCCAGGATATATAGACGGGCATGGGCGAGAAAACCCGGTGTGAAGTCTTGTGTTTCTGCATTGTTGAGTTTTGGTTCGTAGGATGACAGTGGCTCCTCCCGTGGCAAGCCTCTCCTACAGAAGGATTTGTGATCAAAGATGTCTTGTATGGACCTGTTTTGCGTTGCCTTTTTGCTCTTTGACATGTTCTTTCTACTCTTTACTCGGAGAGACGCGAATGATTGTGGTGTTGGTGGTCGTGCTATTGTCGCTTCTATGAGCGATGGCTCATCAGGGCGAGATTCCGGTGGCGGATGCTCTTGGTTTTCTGGGATAGGTATCTCGTATCTGTCTCTATTGTAGTATGCAAGCATCTCAGGTGGTGCTGATTCGTCGACCTATGCAGATGGGTCGGCTACAGCACAAGTCGGTACAGAGTAATCGCCCCGATAAGCAAACTCGCAAAAACGAATGAAGTCATCGGGTTCAATGTCTTTCGATATCGGCTGATCGAGTTTGTGCTTCGCGCATACGGCCATTGATAAGCGCATTGAGGACTGGCGATTGCGCCGCTAAGTTGGCGGAATGAACCACGATTGCCTACTGATCTTTTCCGACCATGAAAGTGAATTGATCGGAAGTAATGAGCCTAGAAGGGGCACAGGAAGTCAGTTCTGATTGTACTGTCTTTTGGGAACTGAGGGGTGCTGCCTCACGTCTTGAACGGGATGTCCATCTCAGCGAACTTATATTTCCACTTTTGTAGGATAACTTGTAGACCTAGTAGATGGTTGATCGTAAAAGGGGAGAGGAGTGAGAAACAATTTCTGAGGTTCGTTGAAGAGTGGTTTGCGGGGTGTTAGTGATACAAAGGCGGGGTTCCTAGAGCCTGGGGCTGCAAGATGAACTGTCAAGTCACGGGATCATGCAAGGTGATGGCACAGCTGCGAGGAATGTGAGACCTCTGTTGATCGAATATTACCGTAATACCCGTATGAATATGATTTGTATACTGCTAGGCCTAGAATGAGCAGGTGCACACCAAGAGGCACAAAACCCCCATTACATAACTTCACTTGAAAACGGCTAAACTCACTTTAATAATATGTGGTATATGACAAAGTAAAATGAACTTTCTTGTACTATTCCTTCTTCTCTCGTATCCTAACCTCTTAATTTAAAAGTAGAACACATTTGTAGAAATCCTCTCTTCATTACCATGGTAGAACCATCGTGACGAAAACCGAAAAGGAAGCGCATAGGCCGGAAGGACGAGTGGTTGCTTGGGTAATTTCCGTTATGTTCATATTTCGAGTGTACGTATGTCCTTTTGTGGTAAACATATTACGGTGCGGTCTACAATCGTTAGTGTGGCCCAAAAAGAAGTATAAGCCAATTACCTAAGAATAGGGCTGTTGATGTATGCAAGCCATTGAATACTCATAAGAGTCTGGATATGTGGTCACATGATAGATCCCACATACAAAGAATTGGAATCATCTTGCCAAACCCTATTTCTTCTGAGTTTTTTCCTTTTCCTTTCCTTGATCTGTGCGTGTGCGTGATTAGTACCATAGCGATACAAAAAAACATCATATGGAGATGTCATCTCACCTGATCACAATAGGCTTTCACCATATCCTTGAAATGCTCATCATCACTCCGCATGACGGCATTGATATCGAGCTCACCCTCTTTGAATTCATATGAATCTTCCATCGTGGCCTTGAACTCCTCTTTGACCAGAAGACCATACATAGGTCGAAAGCCTATTATCAACTCACCCAACAAGTCAGGATTTTCCGATTTGAAACTGAACCGCAACTTGCATGCACTCTTTTTTTCGATATTGAGTAAAAGTGCAAGTCCGTTCGTGAATGCTCGACACTTATTCTGCTTGGAGTCAACACTGAACAGCTGAACAATATAGCTCTCGAGAACGGCGACCAAAGGTACTAGCGTTTGAGTCTTCAGAAAATCCTTTTCCGGTTTACCCCATATCTCCTCATCATGAGTTAGTCTTACATGAAGACGGCAGATATATTTTGCTGGAGGGAGTCCAAGGTCTCGGAAGGTGATTAGGGTAAGAAAGCGGAGATCTTCAAGCTTTTCAGTCTCGAACGTATTGATCGTGAAATACGCGATGCGAAGATAATGCGCGGCCTGGGCACTGTCAAATGATGGCTGAAAGTAATAAAGATTGGTTACCCCACCATAAAGCTCCTTGCAATGGAGATGCGCTCCGACTTTGATTGGTGCATCGGAAAATGTGACGAACTCGTATATGCTATCTTGGAGTTCAGGCGGCAGCTTGGATTGTATAGTCGTGAAGAGAACGGGGTCAGCGATGGGAGGACGAAGAGCAAAAAATGCGTTGATTATGCTACTGCTTTTAGTACGGTATTCTAGTTCTGATGAGCGTTTTTCTTACTTACTCAACAAAACTATGCAAAAGAAGTTCTTGTTCTTTCACGCATTCCTCCGTTTTCGCTTGATACTCCACTCCTACCCTCCGACCCAGATTCATCCTAGATTGAGATGTATTAGTATGGACGAGAAGCGGGCAACAGGAGCACGCCACTTATATTCTCTCATTGCTGCAGCGACATCTATATAATAATTCGATTGTATCGTGTTCACAATCCATGACGTGGTTGGTAGCTTGATCAAGCCTCGCTCGTTACATCGATCAGTTTCAGGTAATAAGCACACCGAAGAACGAAGTAGTGGGGGATTATGGATGCCAAGATCTCGCTTAAAATAAGTCTATTTCTACTGGACAAATGCTATTAATTTTCTCCAATCGATATAGACAAAAGGTACAGAGTATGCCTACACAATCCCCAATCCCCATCTCTCACCTACTACATACACGACAACCCGCGAAAATCCAAAGGTTTCTCACCTCTCCTTTCCCGCCAGTAATTCGTCGACCTTTCAATAGAAACACAGCCTTTAATAGTCCACCCCCAAACCTCCAAAAATGCTCCCGTAACCTCCCAAGCCCCAACATCCCACGGCTCCCCCCAAATAATCATCCCCATTCTCCCCGGTGCAGTGGGCGCACTAAAGAAACCAACAAGGTCACCACAAAGCTGCATATCATCGAAACTATCTTCTCCTGCCGCAATGATATTATCTCGCATTTCAGGGAGAGGCAAAAAGTCCAGCCAAGGATGATGCGGGACTTGCCGTTGGAGTTTCGTGGGTCGAAGTGCATCAGGTAGTTTGTTGGTTATATTGAGTGCTGAGGGGTCGGTGACGAAGGGGGAGATCATATCATCGTCTTTTGTTTCGTCGAGGGAGAAACCGAGGGTCGTGCAGTTTGTGCTTAGGGCGCGGAAGACGTTGAATTTGACTAACACGAGTAGGAGATCTGCTTGTGGGGAGCCTGTCATGATTCGCGTTATGGCGTCTTCGAAGATGGAGACGATTCTTTTAGCTGCGATGTCGGTAATACTGCAGATCGTAGCGATGTCTGCCAGTTCCGCGAGGGACAGTTTCGAGCGGCCCATTGTTGAGCGGATGAGTTGCCATAGAGCCTTAACTTGTGGTGAGACTTGGTCAAAGGGCCCAGGCGCTATGGGTTCAGTTTTCCATGTGGTATCAGTCACTGTTTGTGTAATGGCCCGGGGCGGATGGTCTTGGCTTTCTTTTGTTCGAGCTACCTGACGCTTTCCTATTCGTACCACATATCGGTGTCAGCCATCTTACAATTTAGACGCCGATAAATTCCTGGAAAGAAATAAACTCACTGCGTTCTCTCTGGTTGATCCGATTTTGCAACCGTCTCCTCAAAATAGGGTTGGAAAGACCAGACCAATCCTCAGTGTTGCCTATTAAAATGTGGCGCACATTGTTTCCATTCCCATTCTGCTCTAGTTTCCGTTGGATATGAGTCGCCATGACACGATCAGCGAGGTTTGGTATATTGTTACGTTTCAAATGCAAGCTGCTGACATGCGCATAAGTTTGAACAACGATAGTGTTTAGGGACCGGGCAGCTAAAATATATTTAGCTGCCGTTCGATGCTGACGCTAGGCTCCACTGCGGAGATAAACCTTTAGCGTTATGCAAGTTGCTGACATGGCCAATCATATTACAATCTTAAGTTTGTTTAGTGTCTCCAGCTGACTCGTTACGCCTCGCTTTGTAATTCAAGGCTGATATTTGCATTGCTCATACTATCAATTGCTTTTCAGCTCTTCTATGTCCGATTCTCCGCCATTCCGAACGACAGTGTTATGGCCGTTAAGCCCGACAAAGGACAGGTGTTTCAGCTCTTTCCCCTCGGTAGATTTGCCCCGATAATAGAATTAGAAATGAAGAGGATAACTTCCAAGTATTCATATTGAAGAATGCGAGTTTGTGTTATCCCTAACCCGTTTGTTGCTTCATGTAAGGAGTTGGAATCAGCACCTCACTGGTATTCCCCTTCGGCATTGATGATGTATGGGCTCGTAGGATTTCAGAAGTTGACCCCAATTATGTATCTTAGAATTGTGATATAAATCTAAACGAGTATATGATATATCAATCAATTTCTTGACCAGATAGCCTTTAGAGATGTCCATTACTTCATCTCACTCCCTCACTCCCTCCCGATAGGCTTCGGACACCTTACCCAAGCCAATGCCGCAGTCGTAGCCGTCAACCTAGAAGCCTTCCCCACAACCTTAGGATCCGGTCCAATAAACGTATTGGGGAAACCGGGATCAAACGGCTTCAACCCCTCCAAATACTCAATCTGCTCATCCGACAACTTAATCTTCAGCGCCTCGATATTATCATACAAATGCTCAACCTTCCTCCCCCCAACAAGCGGAAACACGTTCGGCGCCTTCGACATAACGTAAGCCAGTGCGATGGCAGTAACGGACTTAGTCCCATGCTCAGCGGCTACTTTGGCGAGACCTTCGCTGAAGCGCTCTTCTTCTGCGGTTTGTGTTCCATCACCGAACATGGAACGTAGGCTTTCGCCTTTCTGCTTTCGCTCCTCGATCGCTTTCTTGTTTTGCAGTTTGCCGCTGCCGAGGACGTCCCAGGGGGCTAATGCCATACCGAAGTGGCGGGCCATGGGGATGATTTCCCGTTCGAAGTCACGGAGCATGATGTTCCAGCGTCCTTGGTAGATACTGAATGGGGTCTTGCCGTGGGCTCGAGCATAGTAGTTTGCAGCGCTGACGATCCAGGCTGGAGTATCTGAGATACCGAGATAGAGCACCTTACCCTGTTGAACGAGCAAATGCAAAGAATCCATGATCTCTTCGATTGACGTCGTATGGTCCCACCAGTGCAAATAGAGGATATCGATCCAATCGGTCTGGAGTTTCTTCAGCGAGTCACGAACGCTCATATGCAACGAGCGTTTATGGTTTCCTGAGTGATTGACCGAGAGACCCGGACCAAGATCATATTTACGATAATGTGTCGTGTATTTGGTGGCCAGGATGATGTTATCTCGGTTCTTGCGGGAGGCCATCCATTCCCCGATCCATTGCTCCGACTCTTCATTTTGGTAGTTGTTTGCTGTGTCGATGAAGTTTCCGCCTGCTTCGTAGTAGGCGTCGAGGAGCTTGAAGGATTGCTCTTTGTCCATGCTGCCCATGAATCCGGACCAGGCTTGGCCGATGCTCATGGCGCCTAGTTGGAGCGGGGAGACGCGTATGCCGGCCGTGGATGAGAGGATTCGGTATCGACCGAGCTCTGTCTTGGGCTCAGGGGCAGAGTCAAATAGAGACATGATAGTGCGTAGATATGGTTGAAATGGTGTTCAGGAGCGTTGTAAAGCCAAAAGGTGCGTGTGTGTGAAATCTTCAGCCGTCCTGAAGAGCCATTTAAACCCTTTTTATTGAGTATAGAAATACGAAGCTAGTATGTGAAAGTGGGGTGCTTGATGTAACAATCACCCTTGATCTACGGCATTAAGTCGTTGGACGGAGATAGTGCAGATAACGGTCAATGATGCTGAAATTTCCGTCAGGTTATCTCATGTAGCATGGATATGAGTAAAGCCCAACTCGTACTATGCATGTGGGCGACATGCTAATCTGCCTTTAGTTAGAATGTCCTGGCGGAGGCTAAGAACTTCATGGCACGGATGATCACTAGTGGGGAAGAGTAGTGTCAGGAACACTGCGATCGAGTGGGCTGATAGCGTGCTCCGCCGTTTTCTGTAGTCTGGATTAAAGTGAGCTAAACTCGTCCGCTCTTAACTCCGCAGTGTGCACCCAGAATGACGCATTGACTGCCTGATAGTGAAGGACCAATGTACACAATCATTCAATTTCAGTTTACTTCAACGTACGGAGGTGCCTTTCAAAGATATCCGGACACCCTATCTATAGTACCGCGCTCAGCAATAAGGACTAGTTACTAAGTTAACTTAAGCTCCTGATAGACGGAGGTAAGAGGCGTCTGAAGCTGTTTCCTGAGCAGACTTGACCCTTGTGATAAAGTATTATGGGAGGGGTTGTCGGAGAGTTTTGAAAGGCGCCTCCGTAGCATGGAATATCATTGTAGATCAGTAACCTCTAATACTCACAGAAACATGAATTAAATATCCTTTTCATGCATAGATGTCGAACACTGTACCTTACTTTAGCGGGAAGTCCGATCAATGCCAAAATCTATGCAAATATCTCATATCTCTGAATTCTATCGTCTATCATATCTACAAATTTCCCACTCTACAAGTTCTTCTCGTTAACGAGGGTATATCTATACCTCGCCAACCCCTTCTCCATATCCACAATCGCTTTATTCGCCTCCCCCATCGGCCTCTCCTCAACCCAGGGCCTAATCCCCTTCTCTGCTGCAAACTCCAACATCTCACTAATCTGCCAAGGTGGGCCAATAGAACTTCCACTCAAACTCTTCCCCTTCATAATAAGCTCAAAAGCCCTGACAGGAGGAAGCTCATCCTCCGGTGCACCAACCTGAACAAGCTTGCCATTACTATCCAACAAAGCCATGTAATCCGACAGTGGCATGTTCGATGATGAAACCGTGCAAATGATGAGATCGAGGGTTCCGGCGTGCTTCTTTGCCCAGTCTTCTTCTTCTGCGGTGGCGATGTACTCGTCTGCACCGAGCTTGAGTACATCGGAGCGCTTGTCAGAGCGGCGCGATATGCCTACGACTCTATCTGCGCCGAGGGCTTTGGCCCAGAGAACGCCGAAGTGTCCTAGTCCACCAACTCCGATGATTCCTACGCGCTTTCCGGGTCCACAGCCGTTGTTCCTGAGAGGGGAATACGTGGTAATACCACCACATAGCATAGGAGCCGCGTCTGCCGAACTGATGCCGTCGGGGATCTTGACAACGAAGTGACCAGGGGCACGGTTATAATCAGCATATCCGCCATAGGACTTTCCTCCGTTCAAGTAAACGCCATTGTAGGTACCGCAGAGACCCTTCTTAGAGCACATGTTCTCGCGACCAGAGGAGCAATCATTACACTTGCCGTTGCGGTTACGACAGGAATCGGATTGAGCGCCAACACCGACACGATCACCGACTTTGACGTGCTTGACCTCAGAGCCGACGCGGACGGCGAGGCCGACGATTTCGTGACCCACTACGCAGGGGTACATGGTTGGTCCCTGTGGAGTTACGTTAGAGGTGGGTGGAGTTGGTGGAGAGGGACTGGACATACCCATCCACTTCGGAGAGTGTGGAGATCGGATCCGCAGATGCCGCAGTGTGTGATTTTGATGTCCACGTCGGTTTCTTCCCAGGGTTTTGGCTCGTAGGTTGACCATTTCATGTTACCGTTTGCGGAGTCCTTGTCGAGGCCAACCCAGCCTTGGAAAGTGTAGTCGTTTGTGGAAGTCATAGTGGTAGATGTCGAGTTTGAAAGTTGAAATGTGTGAAGAGTGAAGTGTGAATAAAGGTAGACAAAAAAGAGGGACCTCGAGTTTATATATTCGATACGACGGTGAAGGGATTACCAATTGAACGGAAGTAAAGAAGAAATCATCTCAATCTTTATGGGCTGGCGTCCAGGTTAAATCCTTAACCCCGACGCCGTTTGAGATGATAATTAATCAATAAACGTCACTACTTGGATCCACCTGTTCTAGTCTTCGGACGTACATCGGTCGATGAATCTCCGCAATGGCCTCCGCGGGCGCTAGCCAGGGGGGCGATCCCTGCCCCAAACCTCTTCAGGCATAGCTTTATCATGCTAGATCCTATCTCAGGAAAATATAAAATGTGTAAAAAGAACTTTAAAACGCTTACAGTTTGAGGGACATAACACTGAAAGGGTCCAAGGGAACCTTAATTAGGATTTAGGTCAAGTCCCAACGTCAGGGCTTATGCATGACTGGGTCTTATAGCCAAGCTAGCGACTAAAATAAAATAGGATTAAAGCTAGGAGGAAGCATACTTCCAAATGCTTCCAAACACTTCCATGCGTTTCCGAGTTTGGCCGATGGGGGCATTGCTGAGGAACTACCGCTTCTCGTGAAAGGCTGATTCCCTGTCTAGTAAGCTTACGATATCAAAGTATTAAATCAACAAGGGCATGAATGGTATTTTCCTAACCAAACAATGCCCTTTTGATCACCTCACCTCACGTAATTGATGCCGTAAAAGAACCGTGCAAGTGGCGTGTAGTGGGGAGAAAGTCGGTGGCTTTTCATGTACCTGTCATCAGGTTGCATTAGCGTCGGGAGCTAAACGGATTACCACCGGACTTAAGATCGGATGCTGTAGATCCCTGAATGCATGTCAGAATCTTATAACCTTATAATAATAGTCGGTATCGAGAATGTGGGTTCGAAGTCTTCCTAGTCATGCTGGTTCTTCCGTTAATCTTCAAAAGGTTCTTGCAAAGGAATGGCTACGAACCTTGAATAGACCTCGTAGTACGACCACTTCAGCGACCCATTCTGGATAGGTATTGCCCGCTACCAATGAAATATTCACATTTCCAACATCTCGAGCGATAGATAAAGCTCGAATTCTTTCGCAGATTAATGGTCTGAGCGGTGGTTTTCATTTGACTGCCCATGACTTCCGTTATCGCCGGCATCCATTCCTGCATCAAAGGCTCATCCTGAAATGTCGGAATACCGGGGACGGGTTTCGATGTTCGATGCTTTGATTCTTCGAATGCCTTAGTTGAACTCTCTTAGTTTCAGCTGCGGATGAATACATAGTGCAACGCTCACGTGGTGCACTTGGCGGCGATGTTGAATACCGTTGAAGAAGACGAAATTACGCAACAAGAGTATTTTTAATGATATTTGAAATTTTCTTATGTCACTGGAATCCTAACCATCCCCAGAGTAACCTCAAAGACAGTGACAAACTCAAATTACTTGCAATGAAAGAAAACCTACTCAAAGTCTCTGAAAATTGGGAGGTCTCGATTCGCCAGAAAATCATTCCATGTATGAAACCCACCATCGACAATCATACCTCCAAGACCGTGATTGACCGCAAGCGGTTCAAGGTTCAAATAGAGAATTCAAGGCCCGTACTGCCGTCTCCGGTTCCTTCTGCGCCGATCGAATAATGTCCCCCACCATGCGCCATTTATATAAAGCCTTAGGATCATTCCTCCGAACGCCCTCTCTGAGCTTGCTAAACTTGTTATGCTCGGAGACCGTCATCTCGCCAAATACCGGGTCTTTGATTGGTCGGGGGTCATCAAGCATATCTTCCCTCACATCCAACTTTGCCACAAATTCAAGCGCTTTGGACAGGGGTAACTTGATCGCGGTCGGCTCTAATTCGTCATCCCCAAACTCTCTCAGCGACTTAAAGCTCACACGATTCTGTAAATCATCATCGTCCCCTGTCCGAACAAGCCAAACGGGATGTCCAGGATTATCAGCTCCACTTCCTGGTTTCGTATCTGCCACGATGATGATGGCACGGTAGAAGGGCCGGATACGAAAGTTGTGATACTCCTCGGGGTAGATGGGCCAACCTGATTCGTTCTTCCAGCCCTCTATTTCATGGAAATCCTGCTCGTCAAGTGGATACTGTAATCTACGCTGTATCTGACCACACACTTTCTTGTGTGCTTTAACAATATCTGGAATCGACATCGTAGTATCATAGACTGATTGGCTAGCTGGAAACCGCTGAAACTTGTAGTCCGCCTTGAAGAGGGGAAATTGATGTTCCTTTTGCCATCTTTCCATGAGCATGTAGTTGAAAGGACCCCAGTACCCACCGCAGTATATAGCAGTACTTTTGTTGCAGAAGTATCGGACGTATTTGAGATCCATTCTCCAGATTGGAGATGACAGACATAGATGGAGAGCGTGCGGACCATGGACATTTCTGAACGATTGCCCGAACAACCAGCTGTCAGTTGTTCTATCCCCGTGAAGGATATGTTTTTGGATTTCGATATCGGTTGTGGGGGCAGTCATCAGAAACTCGATATCTGCAGAGGCGACGGTCATGGTTGCTGTCGTGGAAATGGATATAGAGTACGGTGTGTTGATGAGGTGGAGAAATTTTGGTTTAGAGTTGAGAATGTACCACGAATGGTTGACTGGCTGGAACAAGGTTCTTGAGGGATAATTTAGGGCAATTTACAGCTTTTCGGCTTGCGTTTTGAAGTGATTTGATGCTGAAGGTATCGATGATAGAGATGAACCAATATTGAACAGCTGCCCTCCCCCGTAGGTGTTATAACGCATTGATTGGCTGGATGTCAGATTCGTCGAATAGAGGCTTTGAAAGTATTAACATGGGTAATCAAGGCATAGACAGTGCGTCTCGCAACAGTTAATTCGAATGATTTAGTTGAGGGTGGTTGAAAAGAGGCTTTGGAAGCACGGATGCGGGCGATGTACAGCTTGTTAACTTGACGTCTCGATTTAGTTGACGCTGGTCGACTGGTTCAAGGAGGTTCTGGAAGTACGAACACGAACGTCCTGTAACAATTGACTTGAACTTTTTTAGTCGGATAACTGGTTAAAAGTGGCTTTGTAAGTAGGAATATGGGCGATTGACGTGTCGGCTAGTCTCGCGACCATCAAGTTAGACAGTTCAGTTGAAAATGACCGAGAAGTTGGAAAGAGAATTTGGAAATATGAATGTAGGCAATGTGTAGCATATGGTTGAACGTCTCGGTTCATTCGAGTATGGCCAACTGGTTGAAAGGGGCTTTGGAAGTATTCTAACGGCCAGTACGCCGACCACCAAGTCCATTCGTCACGTGAGGAACCAAATGCCGTTATCGGACTCGAGAAATACGGGTGCTTTGCAACAACCAACTTAGACAGATCAGGTGAGAATGTACCGCGAATGGCCAGCTGGTTGAAAAGAGACTTTGGAATGACGAGTACTGGCGCTCTGTATGGGATGTTGGACTCCAACTGATTCGCTGTTGAAAGACTAGGGCACATCTCGGGGCGCCTGACGTTGATCTCGTGGCGTTGATCTCATGGTATTTAACGGCTTAATTGTATAGGATGAGTAGAAATCCCAAGCTGATAGGAATGTGTGAATGTTCCAAATTGATAGTACAAGGTGACGAACGCGCTCGTTCAGATAAGGTGAGGTAGATGCCGCTCGTGACAAGGCGCTAGCCGAAGAGGGGTTTCTAGCCGGGTCCCAGGGGTCGCTATGAGGCATCATATCAGGGCTCGGCATGGTGACTAGATGAAAACCAACCCAAAGCCTCGTGAGTTGAATGGCGCATCAGCGCATTTGTGATTCGATCCGCCAGTATTGCGCGCATCGTGCTGGACCATTCCTTCAAACCGGCTCGAAGGAAATACGAAGGTCCTTGGTCGTCGAAATGATGGATTTCCGACTTAAACCCTGGCACCATGTCAAGGTGGAGCTTCTAGTCAGGGTTCCAATAGTAGATAGGTCCTTAATACTTAGGACTACTCTGCTTAAAGTAGGAGTATTGCCATAGATACCCTTACGACTACCGAAATAGGGATTGAAAATTCCTAGGCTATCAGTAGAACAATACTCAGCGCTCAAGACTACCCTAACCAAGGTAAGAGTGCTGCAGTACAGCTTTGAGTCCACTGATAATGCAACAAGTTTGTGAATATCTCAGGGTATTTTATACACAAGAGTTATTCACTATCTCCCAGGGGGGTTTATACAAGTGAGTTCCCCAACACTCTCAGGGGGTTTGATACAAGGAAGTTCCCTAAGCTCCTATGGCCCAACGCAAGGAATCATATCAACGACGACGACCGGAACAACTTTTTTAGGTGTCTCCTCTCTTTGCGCGAGAGGGGAGTCGACGAAATATAAGGAAATTTCGAGCCTTTTTAAGGATTATGGACATGATCATTTACTATCTATGCGATACGAAGTTTGTTCCTTTTAATGCATTAAACAGAGCCCGATTATACTCATCATATTGGGGTATGAAGAGTCTATTCTCGCATCCCGAACTTGATAATCAGTGTTCAGAACACATGGGTATGGACATGAGGTGCTAAACAGAACTGAGTCTTATTCATAATTCCCTAGAGGGACAATGGGGCGTATTCTCTTCAATCTACTATACAAAGCCCGCCAGGCATCATGATAAGGTCTTGTACAATATAGCATTTGAGCAATCCCTCGAAGTGTTCTCAATTTCTATTACCTAGTTGCAATCAAGTAGTGTTGGAGTACACGTATTTCTAAGCCAAATGCTTGATGTGAACCCAGCTCCTTCTCTAGGGTCCAGTCTTGGTAACAGAATCTTCTATGTTCAACCTTTCATGCTAATAAATTTAGTTATATGTTAGCGAACTGAAATTCCAGGTCTTCAACAAATAGTACTTACAAGACGCGTAGTTGAGTTACGATCCACTATTTCTTTCCACCTTCTAAAATACTTCATTCCGAGGTAAGATTCATGTTCGACGTCAAGAGGCCTGGCTCCAGGCCCTGGAACCATTTCCTGTGAACTTTCATCAAATCCCTGGCTTGGAGATCCCTCACTGACCTTCTGGTCGATAACATTAGGATGACAACAGGCACCACAGTATCTCAACGCACCTTCGGAGTCGACAATCATATTTACAACTTCTCGACCTGATGGTCGATTCTTCGGCTTTTCCTGTAGCATTTTGAGGATCCAGGTGATGGGGAGTGCATCAAAGGGCTCCAATTTGGTCTTCCGGTTGTTCAAAAACTCCTTAATACCATCTACATTTTGGTGATAAGATATATTCCAGGTCCCAGTGATAGCTCTAAGAGTTTCAATGGACTCGTATGAAGCTGAAAACATCTCCAAGAAGACACAACCGAGACTCCAAATATCGGCCGACCTATTACGTGGCGAGTCACTACCCACTTCTGGAGCGCAGTAGCGGGGGGTATGCATACACGACCCACTGTTTGTAGATTGTGAAAGGTCTGAGTAGTCCAACGCTATATCAAACCCCGTGAGTATGATCTTTGAATTATGGATGAGGATTTTAGTAGGTTTTATGTCCTTGTGCCTAATTCGATTTGCATGAAGATATGCTACTGCTGTTGCGATACATCCATAGAAGGTAGTTAGGTTTGATTGTATAGGCGACTCTAGATACTGATTGAGATTCATATCAACATAAGGCATGATGATAGCAAATCGAGTTGGGTCGGAATAACTACCAAGATGTTCGATAATATGGCGGTGACGGAGTTTATTGACGATCGTCATCTGATTTAGGAAGGTTTCAGCAAGCTCACGATGATCCCGTGACGTGCGCTTGTAAACCTTTCTTGCAAATTCACGAGAAGTGATTGTGTGCATTACCTTATCGACGGTAGCGTTGAATCCCCCAATGGAACCGTTCACTACGAACGGATCATCGGCCGCTGATTCAAAAGTTACATGTCCATGGTCGGATTGAAGCCACGTTTTTGGATTATAGGAAAGTACCAAAGATTGTACCTCTAGTAATGTTTCCCTAATTGAAACTGATATTGTCGGTATCCAGAGCTTTGCAGACTCGACATCCAAAGGCAGGAGAATGCCAGACCACCCATGATTGATGATTTTATCCATTAACGGTAAGTTCCCTATAACACGTAACATGGTATACATCCGTGGATGTTTTGACCAGTGCTCATGTAAGATGCGAAGTAGAAGTTGAATTTCTCCTAGCTCAAGAACGCTAAAGCGATGGCGAGAAGGCGCGAAAAAGGAAGAGAGTCGATCCAAAGCCTCGGATTGATTTATATTCTGTCGGGTCCACTTCCGTACTTGCTGATGCCAGTGTAACTCCAATAGTATGGGATCATCTCATATTTCCGGTATCTCTGTATTGTGGCGTCGTTGGCTTTGAACGTTTTCGCAAACATCATACCACCTCTTTTCATCCTGTAGCATAATTGGGAAAACATCAGGTTCAAATGACATGTCCTCTTCACTAGTATTGTAATCCTTTGGTGAGGGTAGGCTGTGAAAGTCTACAGTACTCTGTCAGCTTCTCCTAGATTGACGCGTGTCTGATCTTGCGTGATCACCCAGTCTTGGTAACAATCAATCCAAAT